>JAADYJ010000678.1:0-16438 GCA_023338205.1 Halophytophthora polymorphica
GCCAGCTTGAGTGGGAGATAAACACACAGCATCTCATGCATGGCTCAGTGCCACAACTTTGTGGCAGACTGCAACCTTGTGCTGTGGAATGCCCCACTCGACTGCAAGCAGGTGGTCGGGCTGAGCCTTCAACCCTTCCACCTACTACACTACAAGATAGCCACCAAGGTGTGGGCGACGAGGCATCGGGAGTTCCTCTGCAGCTTGATCGGGATGTCGAAGCAACGGTTCGTCCACGAAAGGCAGATACAGCGCCCGACGGCGATGATGTTAGCGCAGCTGTAAATCGCGTACCAACACGAAGCGTAGAGCATCACAAAGAGTCCCGGAAAACTTCTCTTGGATGTTCGCAAAGCTTACGATACGCTGGATTGCGAATACCTGTTAGAAGCACTACGCAGCTTCGATTTCAGCACTGCATTAATTGTGGAAAACACCAATCGCTATACCGGGGTCAATACCAAGTTCCTTGTCAATGGGAAGAAATCGACAGCGACCCCGATCGTGACGGGAATCCGCCAGGGATGCCCCCTTGCGCCACTGGTTTTCATTCTAGCCGCCTAGCTGCTTGGCCTCGCACTGCAACAAACCCAAGGGATTCAAAGACTTCTGATTCTAGGCACGGAGTCAGGCGGACGTCATGTGTTCTCGGCTTTCGTAGATGATTTTACGGTGTTCATGGTTCATGGTGATCATCTACCGGTGGTTCTAGCAATAGTCAGAGTATTCGGTTCGTTGTCGGTGCTCCATGTTCAGCCCACGAAGAGCTGCCACATCAGCTAAATCCGTGCCCATCGCCGGCACGGGTTGCACAACATCCCCGTACGCCACCCGGACAACACGGTACGATACTTAGGCCATTAGGTGGGGACTCGTCCAGATCTGGATCAACTCAACTGGTCCCTCGGAACTCGCAAACGCCAACAGCGCCTCTGCACAACGGTGAACAAGGCAACCAGCGTATTGCACCGCGTCTTGATCCTGAACGTGATAATTTTACCAGATCTGCTGGGCAGCCCTCTTCCCGCTGGCGGCGCAAGTGGAGCAACAGTTGGTCAACCTGAAGAAAAATTACCTCTGGACCAACCGAGTGTCAACGGAACCCCCACGACACTGAGCCAATCCTGGAATGCTGTAAACTCCAGAGACAGTGTGTGGCATTGGCCCGGCTTCGATAGAGGTTGCGATAAAGTGCCAGCGGATCAAGCACACCTGAAATTGGTTTCTCTCCCGGGGGATAAGTGTACGCTAGCGTGGATTGCCTGGGTCAACGGGTAGTCGAGGTAGATGAAGAACGGAAAGTTGCTCATCAGTCCTTGCGCCAGTACGAGGTCTGACAGGAAAGCATCGCCCTGACACCAAGCTGTGGGTCTTCAAAGAGACCTCAGAATGTGGCTGGTACCTAACGCCAACGCTCAGCGGGACGAGGCCTGTCGAATACGCGAGTGGTGCACCTGAATTAAGAGAGGGGCAATGAGTGAGTGGGTCGACGCGGAAACGATGGTCATCCATATCGAAGCAACCCCACTACCCAGAGTGGATGAGCGGCCGGAACACATTATCGCCTTCTGGGGCACCTTCCACTGGTGGAAGAACCCTTGGATCCCGGTCAGGAGCAGTAAATCGCTAGAACCACGCGACTTTGGTCGACTCCGGCCGTGCATACTGGATACGCTGGAAATCAGGCAGCATATCTATTTAGCACTGATACACAGTGTCTTCCCGATAAAAGGAGACCACACGGATACGAAACTTCGCCGCTGGCTGATATTTATCCTATTGGCATCACCACCGACGGTATTCAGCGCAAGCGAGGACGCGCATCCGAGTACTGAAGTGCATTTGAGGCACCCTCCGGAGCTCTCAACGATGTACCGCTGAAAGTCAACAGATCGCCAACTCGTGATCGGGCAAGCAGATCCAGAATCGGCTGTGAAAGGCACAATTCAACTCACCCCGGTCGTCAACGGAATCACTTGGCAGTACGTCGAAGGCGTTGACGACGCGCGCCTGGAACAACATTGCGCGAAGGTCAAGGTCTACACTCAGATAAAGGGTGTCATCTCCACCTAACGCCGCTACTACACCGGCTAGCATGGGAAATGCCACCCACAGTCAAGAACACTCGTCTCATCTCAGCGCTCTACCACCAACCGTTGAAGCATAACAAAGCTGACATTGTTCACCACCTCCGGCCGATGATTAAGTGGCTGGAGGCTCGCAGCGATACCTCGGAATGGGCAGCTACAGCTCAGCTCCAGACGCCCAAACAACTATGGGCACGGCGCAACTCGCTCACAGACTACCACATCTGGACAGCATTCAGAACAGCGACAGGCCAACTCAACCTGTACTACACAGGGCGTGATCGAGAAGGCAGTTGCAAACTGACCGAGGACTGCAGGCACACAATAAGCAGCCACTCACACTGTTCTCGTTTTCCCACTCGGCTGTTTAGGGAGCTGTCGTCACAGCCGCCCAAGCAGTTTGTATCAGCCCACCAGTCAATCTCACCGCGCAGTGCGCGACAACGGTCTCTGAGTGCAGCCCACAGGAGCAGCGGGTGTCGGACGAGATACAGCACGCGGCCGCACCTCCGGCGCAAGCCGTCAACATCCTCAATGCACCAGGCATCCAACACAGCACTCTCAATGCACACGCCCACTCCACTCTTCTTGTTTACGTGCTCGATCGCTTAGCTCACACTGCGGTCACTTTCACTCCTCGCTCTGCTCTCCACACCTCTCTGTCGTATTCTAGACTAAGTCGTGGATGCCTGCGAGCGCCCCACGCACTCGGCTCCCTACAGCCGCCCGTCTCGGCTAGATCATTCTCCGAGGCGTCGCTCAGCCACTGCCAGCCCCTAGCGCGGGCGTATCAGCCTCCATGCCATTCCTCCTGCCGCTCCAGTGGCCATTGCGCCCTTTGGGCCGCCGTCCATGCCACGTCTCCGCTCCTCATTCGCCACTCCGTCACTGTCGCCCTTGATCCACGTCGTTGCTTCTGCTTCCCACGAGTGCACGTGTCACGTACCATTCGTCGTGGTCGAACGTCCAGCACGTTACTTCAACCACCTGCTGGCTCGCGTGTTAGTACTAGCCGGTTGGACGAGACGCTGCCATCTGGCGTCCGACGCATCGCGCCAGCCGCCACCAAGCCGCTTGTCACCCGAGCATCGCTTACTACACGAATGAGACGGTCGATCACATGTTCTGGGGCTGAAACGAGCACAAGTGGTGTGGAAGAGATTAGCCGAACACTGGACAAGACGCACACTGAAGGAGGCATGCACAGCCCATTTCCTCACCACTGTTGCCCGACGAGCGATCCCGGAGGTACCCACAGCACTCCACAAGGTCCTCGCCAGCGCCGACGCCACCATGGTCACACAGAGGTGCTTGAACAGGTTTGGTGGATCGCAACCACGGTGGGAGTCGGGCACCTCTGGATGCAGGGGAATCAAGTTGTTCACAGGGGAGAACTCCTCACAGATCAACAAAGCAGACATGAGCTCTGGTGAGCTATGAAGCATCAACTCCGAGCGGCTGCGCACCGACAGCGCAGTGACCCCGAAACCAAAATCGCGGGAATCCGCTTTCATCAAGCAGTGGGAGCTTCCTGCAATCGCCGGACGAGACCGAAGAACCTGAGGAGGCCATCCAGCCTATGCCAGCGCAGACACGGACACCACCGCTTCTCGTGCAGTGGCTTAACATCTATTCAGGAGTCGCATAGCTCTAGCAGTTTAATTGACATATATGAACCAACTAACCAACAGCATATTCTACCACTGGAAGGCTGCGTCCAAGCCTTGCTTTCGCGCCGTCGGCAAGAATGCTTCTGAACTAGCGAAGCTACGCAGAAGATGGATTGCGAGGAGTGCTACACGTGCGCTACATGCGCGTCCGCGTGCGCTCCCCCTGGGACTTCCCCGGTAACACCTCCGCGTGGAGGGGCTCCTGCGGCTCGGGTATCTGTCAAAAGACTGACCGTCACGAGATGTGTAGTGTTTCCTGGGGTTTGAGGTACTGGAAATCGAAGACACCAGCAATGCGGGTGGCGAACCCGCACGGAACTTGTAGCCTAGTCGATTAACTGCTCGAAGGCAGATTTGAAAGTGAGAGGAAGCTAGCGGGTTGCTAACCACTGTCCCAGAGAATAGAACGCAATCCATGCTCTGCCGCCCTGATGTCCCCACGTCCGGTTCCATCGAGAGATCGTGCGAAGCATACCTGGACTACAGAGGTTCCACGTGCAGATATGAATGAATGCAAAGGAAGGAGGCCTCGAGGAAATGGTCCTGAGTTTCATGCTGCCAGCGTCGAGAGAGGCCACGCCAACTCAGGCACCCATCGGTTGCCATCAAACCTGAGATCACAGACCACGATGTAGATGACCCAGGCTTGATAACCCAGGGATCCACTACAAGATGACAGACTTTGGTGGCATCCGTTGCAGCGTCTACCAATTCGTCGTGGGCTTCCGCGTTACCGCCAGCCAGAACACCAATCCCAGCAGCGGTTGCCACGACACCCGGTTCGCATCGCCCTGTGTCGGAGACACCGACACCATTTTGCCGCGGGAGACCCGAGAGCATGGTGTAGAAATACTTCACGAAGGAGATCACGGAGATCCCAAAGCCTTATCGCTGGGAGTTTGTGCGCAGCGACGCCATGGGCATCGCATTTCTACTCGATCCGGGAGCTAGTGGAGTTAACAAGCAAGAAACCGACAAACAACAGGCAATCATCGAGGCGCGCCATTTTGCTCAACGCAGCGGCGCTCTGGAGCGCTTGGGTGCGTCTACGGTGGATTTCTCCGGCGAGATCTATCCCGTTTTGGCGTACAAGTGCTCGTGGACACGCGAGGAGAACGAAATCTACGGGGCCGCCGCGCCGCATTGTCGGGCCGTCAGTGGAGACAGCTACCCGGTTTTGAAAGCGCTTGCGGGGATCGTTTTCTCCATCCCCGGTTCATCGGCTGCAAATGAGCGTGCGTGGAGCTTTTACGCCTTCATTCACTGAAAAAAGCGCAACTGGCTGTCCAAGGCGGAAAAGCTCGCGTACGTTTACATCAACGGCGGCATGGCCTCGGCGGAGTTCATTGACCTGGCAAGGCTGCAGATCAAGGCGAGGCTTCGCTCAGATTCTTATAATTCGGAGGCCTAATATCGGTTAATTTCGGTTTACTCCGAAAGTTCGGACCTCAATACCATGAAGAAGCGTGCAGCTGAAGCGAAGCGCAGTTCGTCGCGGCTCGGGCGCAGGATGGCGGAGGCGGAGAAGCCGGAGACGAAGCGGGAGGCCAAGCGCGACACTGTCGTGTCCGTCGCGGCGGCCAAGCAAGGCTCTGACGACAAGTCGCAGCGTAGGCTTTGGGAGTCGGACGGAGTCTCGCCCAACGCACCGACATCCTTGGACGTGCTGCTGCGCTGGCTCACGACGCCCGGAAATCTAGCGCGCTGGGACAAGCAACGCCACAAGTGGGGTCTGTGTCGCGAGGTTCTCTTGCTACTGCGCCAGGAAGGCATCGAGCACCGCAAGGCTCGAGATGTCATGAGAAAAATCGGGCGGATGAGGAACCAGTTTGCTGCCGCCGAGAAGTGGCTCGACGCGAGCAGCCAGCGCATGGTATTGGAGCACGGCATGGGTACCAAAGGAGTACAGGAAAAGGTGAAGGACGAAGTGTTGCGCCTGTGTCCGCAATACCACGAGCTGGCGCCAGCGATGAAGTCCTTCGCTGAGAATGAAGTCAAGACGAAACGTGAGCGCAATTCGAGTGATGATGGCAGCGCTACGGATGAGGAGCCGAGCGAGATTGCCGTGCCCGAAGACAGTTCCACGGAGAGTGAAGGAGAAGAACGTTCGTCTTGTGCCCGTCCTAGCGTGGCAATCCGTACTCGCTCCACTGCGTTGCGTGCTGCTGGCACGAAGCGCCGAGGCTCTGTGGAGAATGTTAGCGACACGAAGAGAGTACGGACGACGCCACAGTCCAGGGATTCGGTCAAGGCCCCATCAGACGCGAAGCAGAAAGTGGTAGACGACAAGAAGCCTCAGTCTAAAGCTGAGCCACGCGCGAAGAAGAACGCGGGGAGAAGCAGCCAGCTGACCAAGACACAGGCTGCCGTGACTCGCCAAGTGCTGGTGGAATGGTTGGCGACGGCTGGCAATGTCACGCGCTGGCGACAAGGCTGCAACAAGAGGGCCATGTACCGTGATATCCTTGTGAAGTTGGAGGCGCGAGGTATGAATGGCCGCAAGGAAGACTTTGTGCGGATGAAAATGACTACGCTGGAGAAGCAGTACATGAAGGCGAAGAAGTGGCTGCTAGAGACCGGGTTGTTCGGCGACTTTGTGAGCGGCAAGACCACCAGAGAGATCAATGGGCAGGTGGCCAAGCTCTGCCCCAAGTACCGCCAGCTTGCTGCAATCCTGGACGGCTCTATCAAAACGGAAGGCAGGAAGGAGACACGCAGTTTGAGCGACGATAAAACGAGTGTCGGTAAAGAGGCGAGTGGAATCGACAGCAGCTCCAGTGACGAGAACGAGACTAAGGATGACGAGGAGGAAACTGAGGATGACGAGGAAGAAACTAAGGATGAGCAGGGTCAGGAGAAAGCAGTCCAGGCAGAGCGCCCGTCGTCTCTGACGTCTTCCGGTGGAACTGGGCTCACGAGAGACCGCCCAATCGACCTGCCAGCCGGCAACGCGAAGCGAGGAGTACCGCTTGATGATGTGAAGGTAAAGGAGGAAGTGGAGTCGCCGATTCTGGTGCTGAGTCCGCACACTGGCCCAGATCCGACGATCGCAAAGCAAGCATCTTGGGAGAACGTTTCGAGGGAGGAGAGAAAGCAGCGTCAGGAGCTATTTGAGCTGAAGCGCGCCGTGTTGCAGAAGGAACTCGAGGCCAAGAAAACCCAGCTGGAGATTCAGGTCGTGCGTGACAAGATGCTGGCGCGGCAGAAGTTGCTGGACGCTGGCGTGTCCCCAGTTGATGTCGACCGCGCGCTGCCATTGTGAGGTGCTGTCCTGCACACATGCATGGAGGAAACTGGGGCTTGAGCGGTTGAGGCTTCGTAGCGCATGGATATCAGAGTCGGATCGGAATGCAGGGACATCTTCTGAAATGGTCATTCAAAGTGACGCCCAATACAAATCACCTCACGTTGCCTACCAACTCCAAGCGACTGTGGGTGCACATGGGCGTAGTCACAGGTTGTCATTGGTGTCCATCGCAAGACAACGTAAGATAAGGTTGCGCATGCCATTGCGACCCCAACTTCGAGTTTGTGTCCAGGACGTGTGGAACCAACAAATCTGCTCTTCCTTCGCATTCCTTTTTATCTCGGCCGTCGAGCTGTAAGTCTCTCGGAAGAGTGCAATGCTTGGCGATTCACTCACAAAGATGGCGGGAAGTAATGTGGTCAAATGTGACGACGGCACCCTCGCTGCTGCCACCTCAGCCGAAGCAATGACGGTCACAGATGTGCTGCTAGCGTGGCTCAAGGAACCCGGCAACTCGACAACTTCGCACATTGGCGTGATGGCCGCCACGACATTGCCGATCTCTGTCGCGAGGTGCTGGCGGCGCTGCAGCCAGAAGGCATCAATGACTGTGATGCTTCGGATGTAGAGCAGAAGCTGCAGAGCTTGCCGACGCAGTTCACAGTCACAAGTGACTGGAGGTGAGTGGCCGACGAGAGGTGAATGGCCAACGGGAGGTGAGCGGCCAATGGGAGGTGTTCAAGTGGGCCACAGCTACCAAAAAGGCGACGGACAAAGTGCTCCGAATGTGTCCGCAGTACCGAGAGCTGGCGCCAGTGATGAAGCTCCTCCCCGAGGCGGGAATCCCGAGCCAGAAGCGACGGTGCAGCTTGACTTCAAGCAAACGTGCGGCACCTGACGGCAGATCTACGCCAATCTACGCTACAACGTGTGCAAAAGCGACGCTAAGCGAGCCACTTCGTGGGCGAGATCCAAGCGGGGCCAACAGCCTGAGCTCCAGCGAAAGAACGAGGCAGAAGGCGATGGTGCAATCGTCCGGAAGCAAGATGTACGGTGAGCCTCGACGCAAGAACTACCGCTGGGATGCGGACATCGCCACGGCGAACGGATTAACGTTTATGGGTGTGCTGGTCTCGTGGCTTATAACATCGGGTAACCTCATACACTGGTGAGCTAACTACCACAAAGGCCACATGTGTGGTGAGATAGCGAAGCCATTGCGCGACGAAGGCATTGATCACCGCGTGATCACGGACGTGCGGTCGAAGGTCTGGGCGAGGCCTTCCTGGCCGGCACGGCTGACAAGGAGGTGCAGGAGCGGATGCGGCTCAGATATCCGCAGTATCGGGAACTGGCGCCAGTGATGAAGCGCGTCCACAAGACTGACGCCGTGAACAAGCAATTGGGCTACGGGGCGAGCGGCGATGGCGGCAGTACGAGTGAGTACTGACGAGGAGCCGAGCAGGGTCCCCGTGCCCAACGGCAGCTACACTGACAACGAAAGAGAAGATCGACCGTCATGTGCCCTTTCTGGTGTGCCAAGCAGTACGGATCGCTCCACATCTCTGTGTGCCATCAATCTCAAGCGCCGTGTCTCTGCGGATAATTTGGATCGCAAGCAGCGATCGCGTCGAGGCAGCATCGAACTCGTTGTAACGATTCAGCGGATGGGGAGTAGAGGGTGGCAGACGACGCGAAGTCCCGGTCGGAAGGAGTGCAATATGAGAATATATGTAGACAGGGGCAAGAGTGACCTAGGCGGAGACTGCATCGACTCGACAAGTGGCGACTACGTGGCTGACGTCGGCATACAATGTCATGCGCTGACGTAAAGGCCGCAATAAGAGCGCGACATACCGCGAGGTCCTCGTCTGGATGGAGGCCCATGGGATCTCAGGTCGCAAGGAGGACTCTGTGCACTGCAAGCTGCGTGCGCTGGAGAAGGACTACGTGGCGGCCAAGGTCTGGCTGGTGGAAGTTGGGCTGAACGACAACTTCTCACGCGGCAAGACCGTGCGTCGATACGCAGCACGAACTGCGGTACGATCCGCCCAACTGCATCGAGGTCGATTGAAGGAGGACGAAGCTCCGTCAAGAGAGACTCTTTCGCGCAGAAGAGAGTTGGGACGTCGTCACTACGCGAAGATGACACAGTTGAGCGGTCGAGCACAGATGAAGAAGCGTGTGCGCCTCTGTCGGGGAGGGAAAGCGAAGACCGCAGAGCGCAGCGTCGCGAGTTGTTCGAATTGAACCACTCCATGTTGCAGGAGGAGCTCGAGCCCAAGAAAGCCCAGCTGGACGTCCAACTTGTGTGCGCCAAGATGCTGGCGCGCAAGAAGCTGCTGGAGCCGGCTTGCTCTCAGCCGAGGTCGACCGCGCGGTGCTTCTGTGAGGTGATGACGCCATGCGCGTACAGGCTCGGATGTGGCTTGCATGGCTGAGACTTGTAGTACATTGGCGCTCTCATTGTGACCACAATGCTCGATTGTCACCCGAAGTCGTGTCGTGTAGGACTGAGCTCTGCAAGCGCGAGTTCGTTCGCCTGCATCTTTCGTCTCGCGCTGCAACCGAGATATCCTCTTGAGCGTGCATGGTAACAGGACGAGAAGGCGGCCAACGTTTCTGATGCTGCGAAGTGCCAGGCCCCCGCTCCAACCATGAGGTCAAGGTGCACGCACCAACAGTCGACAGTTCCAGTCTGGAGCTGAGACTGGTGAACGAACTTCTTGCTTCGTTGAACGAAGTAGGAGTATGAGGTTCGTGCTGCTCAGATAGACGCGCAGTCTGTTGGTCGTGCACACGCTCGATGGATGCGAGCTCACACATGGACATCCTGGGCGCTGGAGTGCGTCGCGGTGCTGGCAGTTGTCGAGCGAGAGGCTCTTGGTGCGGTGTGCAAGTTGCACGGTGCACCAAACAACGTGCTCTTCTTTTGTGCGGTCGCCTCCTGCATTGCTGGTGCTTTCTACCTGGATTTCGGTTTGAAGAGCGACGTTTCGGCCATACTGGCTGACTGCGAGCGTATCAGGTCAGAAACCAAGACGATGGAGAGCGAGAAAGCGGAAAGCGACGGCGATGCTTCCCCCCGAGCGGCTCCTGCTCCTGCTCCTGCTCCTGCCCCAGCCCCCGTCCCCGGCGCCGCGCGCCCCCGAGTCCGGGCCTCTCTGTGGCACGGAGACGCTGTCTCGCCCGACGCGCCGTCGTCCATGGACGTGCTGCTGCGCTGGCTCACGACGCCCGGCAACTTGACGCGCTGGTACGGCCAGTACCACAAGCTCGGCATGTGCCACGAGGTGGTGGCGGCGCTGCGCAAGGAAGGCATCAAGAACCGCAAGGAGTCCGACGTGTCCCAGAAGACGTGGAAAGTGCTCAAGAAGTTCGTCGCCGCCGACGAGTGGCTGGAAGCGAGCGGCCACCGCGCGGCCTTCGACGACGGCACGGCGCCCACGGTGGTGGTGGACAAGGTGCTGCGCATGTGTCCGCAATACTACGACTTGGCACCATCCATGAAGATAGCCCGCGAGAGCAAGGGCGGCAAGGAGAAGCGGGAGCGCAGCTCGAGCGACGAAGAGAGCGATGTCGACGAGAGCGATGCTGACGAGAGCGACGATGACGACGAGCGGAGCGAGATTGCCGGGCGGGATGAAAGCTCCACCGAAGACGAAGAGGACAAGCGGCCGTCGTCGTCCATCTCCAGCGTGGACAGTGTGCGTGGTGCCAGTGCGAAGCGCCATCTCTCCGCGACACAGGAAGGGTCCAAGAAGAGACTGCGGACGTCACTGGAGCTGGATAGTGAGGGCAACGACCCGGCGAATGGGGAGCAGGAAGCGGCCGACGACAGCAAGCCGCGGTCGGAAGTTGAGCGAGGCAAGGGGAAGAAGACCCAGCAGAAGCGCAAGCAACTGACCAAGGCAGAGGCCGCATTGACTCGGCAGGTGCTGATCGATTGGCTCACGACGCCCGGCAACGTCCCGCGGTGGCGCGAGAGCAACAACAAGCGCGCAGTGTACCGCGAGATCCTCCACCTCGTTGAGGCCCGCGGCGTCGAGGGCCGCAAAGAGGACTTTATTCGCTTCAAGCTGCGTGCGCTGGAGATACAGTGCAACGCCGCGAAGCAGTGGCTCATGGCGTCCGGGCTGGAAGACGACTACGCGCTCGGCAACATCAGCGAGGACGCGAACGCGCAGGTGGAGAAGCTCTGTCGCGGGTACCGCGAGATCGCCCCAGTCCTCGGTGTGTCATCAGTGAGGAAGGCTGCCAAGAAAGAACTCATCGAGACCGCGAGCCTTGATAGCAGCTCCAGTGGCGGGGAAGAAACCGAGGACGATGCCACTGGTGACAACAAACAGCCAGAACGACCGCCAACGCCAACGCCGAGACCGACGCCGGTGCCAAGGTCCTCCGTTACATCTGGACGCCTGAAGCGTCGGCTGGCTGTGGTGACAGCAGACATCGCAAAGCAAGAACTTCCGGCGGATGTCGTGAGCACGAAGATTGAAGTGCAGTCGCCAAAGCAGGAAAGAGGCCTGCTTGCTGATCCCGACTCGCCCGAGGACGAGCAAGTACCCTGGGAGCACTTGTCGGAGGAGGAGCGAGCGCAGCGTCGGGACCTGTTCAAGCTGAAGCGCACCATGCTGCAGAAGGAGCTGGAGACCAAGCAGGCGCAGTTGGACGTCCAGCTCGTGTGCGACAAGATGATGGCGAGGCAGAAGTTGCTGGGCGCCGGCGTGGCTCCTGCTGAAGTGGACCGCGCGTTGCCTCTATGAGATGGCGTCATACGTCTAGCGGTGCGTCTGCGATCAAACGTGGTAGCTCCAAGGCGACGTCGACTACATGTAGATCCTCGCTTCGAGGTTCTCTGCAGTCTCTTCATGGCAATGAGATCTTCTTTCATGGATGAACGGGAGTACGGGAGCTCGACACAAACCAACCAACTCCTTTGCATTATGCGTGGCTGCTCCCTCGTTGGCATACCTACCTACGTGTACCAATGTTTCTGCCGCATGTACTTCGTACCAAACTACACCATGGTAATGTACCGGTACATCAGGAATGGTGAACCAAGACAGTACATGTAGAGGTGTTCGTCTTCGTCCTCCACGTGGCAGGGTTCGCCCCCAGTTGCTCTCGGAGTGCTCTTCTTTTGTATTTCTCCCCTAACAGTGTGGTGCCGTCACGTGTTCAGTTCAAGAGCGTTCACACGCTACAAGGCGAAAAAGTTCCAGTGGAAAAGTCGGGCAGTATGAGGAAGGCCAAGAAATCCCGGCGCAAGACGGCGGCGGCGGGCAGCTACGCCCCGCGCAGCTTGGTCCGCTGGGACGCGGACAGCACGGCGCCCGACGGACTCACGTCCATGGACGTGTTGCTCGCGTGGATCACGGCGCCCGGCAACGTGGCGCGCTGGTACGGCCAGGACGAGAAGCTCGAGCTCTGCTGCGAGGTGGAGGCGGCGCTGCACAAGGAAGGCATCGAGCACCGCGACGCTCAGAACGTGCACTTCAAGGTCGGGCAGATGCTCAAGCAGTTCGCGGCCGCCGACAAGTGGCTGGGCGCGAGCGGCCACCGCGCGGCCTTCGACACCGGCGCGGCGGCCGCGGTGGTGGCGGACAAAGTGCTGCGCATGTGTCCACAGTACCGCGAGCTGGCGCCAGCCATGAAGGTCAGCCGCGAGAGCAAGGGCGGCAAGGAGGAGCCGGAGCGCAGGTCGAACGACGAAGAGAGCGATGCTGACGAGGAACGGGGCGAGATTGCTGGGCGTGACGACAGCTCGTCTGGCGATCAAGAGGGGGAGCAGTTGTCGTCTAGCAGTTCCTATCTGTCGAGCGATGATGAGGCTGTATTCACTCCGCTGCGCACCGCCACTACAAAGCGCCGTGCGTCGACGGACATCGCAGTCCGCACTAAAAGAGCGCGTTCGTCGTCGCAACTGGAGACGCCGGAGAACAGCTCAGCGGACGAGGAGCAGGAAGGGACAAACGACAAGAAGTCCCCGTCGAACGTCGAGCAAGGCGCAGCAGAGAGCCAAGTGAAGGGCAAGGCGCTGACCAAGTCGGAGGCTGCAGCCATCTCTCTGGACGCGGTGGTTCAGTGGCTCACGACGCCCGGCAATGTCGCGCGGTGGCGCGAGAGTACCAACAAGCGCGCAGTGTACCGCGAGATCCTCGTCTTCGTCGAGGAACGCGGTATCGTGGGCCGCAAGGAGGACTTTGTGCGCGTGAAGCTGCAGCGCCTGGAGAAGAAGTGCGACGCCGCCAAGCAGTGGCTCATCTCGTCCGGGTTGGACGATGACTACGCGCTCGGCAACATCAGCGAAGATGTCGACGCGCAGGTGGAGAAGATATGCCCCATGTACCGCCAGCTAGCCGCAGTGCTCGACGTTCCGAGCGAGATGGTGACTGTCAAGAACCAGTCCAATAAGGCCATGGGTCACGGCGGCAGCTCCAGTGACGAAGTTGGTACCGAGGACGACGAGACTGAAGAGAAGCACGCGCAACCGAGACGCGCGCCGCCGCCTACTAGTGTTACTCGGCGGAAGAAGCGTCGGACTGTTGCACCGAAAGCCGACCTCGCAAAGCGAGAACTTCCGGTGGACGGCGTGAGCATAAGGACTCAAGTGTTGTCGCCAAAGCAGGAAAGAGGCCTACGCGCTGGCCCCGCCTCGTCGAAGGCCGAGCAATTACCCTGGAAGAACTTGTCGGAGGAGGAGCGAGCGCAGCGTCGGGACCTGTTCGAGCTGAAGCGTACCATGCTGCAGAAGGAGCTGGAGACCAAGCAGGCTCGGCTGGACGTCCAGCTCGTGTGCGACAAGATGATGGCGAGGCAGAAATTGCTGGGCGCCGGCGTGGCTCCTGTTGAAGTGGACCGCGCGTTGCCACTATGAGGCGGCATGGTGCATGTATGGGGATTCGTCTGCGTAGTTGACGACAGCCGCCAGGAGATGAATCGCTCAGCTGCATTATGAATATGATTCGAGACTTTCCACGTTGAGGAACGGCGCGTTGAGTGCAGTCCGGGACGGGGACTCTGCAACTTTACTCGTTTTTGTGGCCACTTTGCAGTCTAACGGTGGGGTGGGCGGGTCTTCAAGCCGAGAAGAAGCCCGAGAAGAAACCCGAGAAGAACACTTTGAAAGCTGCGAGATGGTTATCACACGACGCCAGGTGCACCCGTGGCACGCGGATGCCGTCACGCCGGGCGGGGCGACGTCCATGGAGGTGCTGCTGCGCTGGCTCACCACGCCCGGTAATCTCGCTCGCTGGCACGGCTACATCCCCAAGGTGGTCATGTGCCGCGAGGTGGTGGCGCTGATGCGTGAAGAAGGCATCATGCATCGCAGGCCCAGCGACGTCTGTGCCAAAATCCGGTGCAAGCTCGAGCAGTTTGCTGCGGCAGACAACTGGATTGACGCGAACGGACAGCAGACAGAGTCCAAGCGCGGCTTCGAATCGGTGAAGAAGGAGGTGCTGGACTTGTGTCCGGAGTACTACGAGTTGGCGCCGGCGATGAAGGTCGTCCGTGAGACTGAAGCTGTTGAGGAGAAGCGTGCGAACAGCTCGCGTGACGAAGACAGACGCGGTGGCGAGGAACCGAGCGAGATCCTCGTGCCCGATGACAGCTCCACGGAAGATAAAGTGGGAGAGCGTCCGTGTTCTTCCGGTGTTGTCTGTACGAGGAGCCTGTGTTCTGCTCGTGCAAAGCGTCGTGGCTTCATGGATGACCCAAGAAGCAAGAAGAAAGCTCGGCCGTCGCGACAGCTGGAGCAATTCAACACGAACCAAACGAACGCGAAGAAGGTGGCCGACGATAGCAAAACCCACTCGGTAGCGAGCAAGTTGGGGAGCCAGAGCAAGAGTAAACAGCGAACCAAGACGGAGGCTCCACTGGCTCGCCAGGTGCTGGTTGAATGGCTGACGACAGACGGGAATGTCAAGCGCTGGCGCGAGAACAAGACCAAGCGTGCGGTGTATCAGGAGATTCTCGTCCAGATGGCGGCCCATGGCATATTGGGTCGCAAAGAGGACTTCGTGCGCTCCAAGCTGCGTGTGCTGGAGAAGCAGTATATGGCAGCCAAAACGTGGTTGGTGGAGAATGGATTGCGCGAAACCTTCGCACATGGTGGGGGTACCAGCAAAGAATACGCGAAGGCGAACAAGATCTGCCCCGATTACCGTCAGCTCGCGGCAGTGCTGGGTGTCCCCACGACGAAGAAGGTCATGAAGAAGAAGCATAGCCTTGGTGGTGGCAAGAAGGGTGCCCGTAAAGAACCCAGTGAAGCCGCAGTTCACGGTAGCGGCTCTCGTGAGGGGGAGGAACCGAAGGACGACGAAGACGAAGACAGCGACGACGAAATCGAGGTCGAAGAGAAGGAAGACCAGCCGGAGCGACCGTCACCGCCGATCTCTTTGCGTAGCGTTGGCCGCAAGAAGCGTGTGTCGGCTGCTATGAACGCTGAAAATGCGCAGGCGCTAGCTCCGGTGGAAAGCGGTGGCGTGGAGACTCAAACTTCAGCGGCGAAACAGGCCAAAGGTTCGCATGCTGATCCCGCCTCGCCGGACGCGGATCAAGAGTGCTGGGATACGTTCTCGGAGGAGGAGCGAGCGCAGCGTCGGGACCTGTTCGAGCTGAAGCGTACCATGCTGCAGAAGGAGTTGGAGACCAAGCAGGCTCGGCTGGACGTCCAACTCGTGAGCGACAAAATGGCGGCGAGGCAGAAGCTGCTGGGCGACGGAGTGCCGCAAGCTGACGTGGATCGCGCGCTCCCACTGACACTGCCAGTCTGAGGTGTGCCGATGAGTGTGGCTTTCGATATTGGTACCCCAAGGCACCGCGAACCGAACCACGTACGCATGGGCTCTTCTCCGACTGTATGCCCATGGTCGTCCCGAACACTCGAAGGAACGGAGGTGCTGCACATTTCAATGGAATGGAGTCTCTTTTTGCATCTCGCGTTGCTGTTGCCACCTCCTTCAGCATGATATTGCTGGCGGATTGCCTGGCGTGTGGCAGTCGCCGTGCGCCATTGCCTCCGGACCTCTGCATGCTTGTGTGGTGGCAAGGCGCAAGTGGCTTCGTGCTTCGTTGTGCACCGCTTCGACATTTGTGTTCTCTTCCAAACAAGGACATACAGTTGGAGAGGCATTTCAGCGATTCAAACACTTTGGCTCCAGCTTACACAGGCAAATGGAGAAGCCACGGCGCGTGGCCACCGCGCGCCGCAAGGGCTACCACTGGGGTGCGGACAGCGCCACGACGGGCGGGCTCACGTCGCTGAACGTGCTGCTCACGTGGGTCACGACGCCCGGCAACCTCGCGCGCTGGCGCTCCAACTACCACAAGGCCGACCTGTGCGGCGAGATGGTGGCGGCGCTGCGCGACGAAGGCATTGAGCACCGCGAGATCAAGGACGTGCGCTTCAAGGTCTGGACGATGGAGAA
>JAADYJ010000679.1:0-16421 GCA_023338205.1 Halophytophthora polymorphica
CTTCGAGATCCAACGATGTGATGCGGCTGGGGATTCTTGTCTACCAGCTGCTCATGGATGATCGGGTGAAGAGTTCTGATCCACCTGGGGATTCCGAGCGTGGTTCGGACTCTGACTCGGGGGATTCTGAGCGTGGTTCGGAGGAGGGTTCTGACCCAGACTCGGGGGATTCCGAGTGTGGTTCGGAGGAGGGTTCTGACTCTGCCTCGGGGGGTTCCGAGTCTGGTTCGGGGGACTCGTGGTATCCTGCGTGCGGTTCGGAAGATTTTGAACGAGAGCCGCCCAAGGATGTGGAGACGGTGCTGCTTCCAAACACGAAGCCGGACTTCGTGGACGACGATGAGTGGTGCTTGCTGCAAGGCATGTGTGCCGCCAACCCCGCCGACAGGATCTCAATGTTAGACGTAGTGTACCAGATGTCTGCAATGGCGGGCCTAGAAGAGGTGTCATCCGATGAGGAAACACCCGACACCTGCCTCGAGACCGTGAGCGATGTGAGCGAGTACCAAGTTGCATCCCTTGGACAAACTTTGGGTGGCGTGCTGGAAGACGCAGCGTCTTGGTGTGATAAAGCCGAGCCGGAGCTTGCTGTGGTGCAGCGTCCCGTGTGTGACCGTCTCACGGACGTCTACAAGCAACTACTGGGCTCCCAGATACCACTACCGTTGCACCTCGTGGACCAGTTCAGCGATATCGTGCGCCGCTTCTCGGTCACGCTCGAGCGCCAAGACGGCGACAGCTACGGCTACAGCGACAACTTCGGTCAAAGCGCGGTGGGCGCGCTCTGCGCATCGCGGACGATCGCCGGGCGTAACTACGGCATCCACTACGATATCGATCGACTGCTGCGAGAGTACTCTGAGGAAGGGTTCAACAGTTCAGCGACTGTGCATCAATGGCAGCAGCCGATGAAGGAGTTGTATGAGCGGCAACGACAGACGCTGGAGACGTTGGTTGAGGATCCTTCGCCGATGCTTGAAGGCATGAAAAGCGAGGTGGACCGGTCCGAGGCGCTGGTACTGCTGCAGAGCGAGGCCCAAAACACGGGACTACGAACAACGGGACTGCGTACAGCGGGAGCGCTCGGGGCACTGCCGGAGTGGTTCATTCCACCCTATCGCGTGCAGCTGGGCAAGCATTTGGCCGACGGGTCATTCGGCGCGGTGTACGAAGGCATGTACCTGGGTTCTCCCGTGGTGGTGAAGCAAGTGCTGACGGCCGGTTTAGACGTGGAGGAGCGACGGCAGTTCCTGCACGAAGCGGACTTGTGGTTCTCTCTGCATCACAGAAACCTGGTTCGGTTGTATGGCGCATGTCACGAGGGTCGGCCGTTCTTTGTGTGCGAGAGCGTGATGGGAGGGACGATCGTGGAGCGAGCCAAGACGGAGGATATCAAGAGGGTCTGGTTGATGTTGGGGTGCGCGGCACAAGGTCTTCAGCACCTGCATGACAAAGGTATTATCCACGGCGACCTGAAGGGAAACAACATTCTCGTTGGTGAGGATTCGAGGCACGTGAAGCTGGCGGACTTTGGTCTGAGTTTCATCACTGACCAGACGGACTCGAGCACCGCCGCTGCCAGCGGAGCGCTCGGTGCATTCCGGTGGAAGGCGCCCGAGGTTCTGAAGGGCGCTAAGGCGACTTTCGCGTCGGACATCTACTCGTTCGGCATGTGTATCATTGAGGCGGTGACGGGGACGTTCCCATGGGGCAACAAGATTCTGGATGCGGCGGTGAAATACAACGTGGCGGAGAAAAGGCTGATGCCGCAGCGGCCGGAAGAATTCACCGACAAGCAGTGGGGCTTGGTGACGCGCATGTGCTGCTACGATCAAGAGGAGAGGATCACGGCAGGTGCTGCGGTGACGATGGTACTTGAGGTACTATCAGCACTGGATGGCGGTGGCATTTTTGATCCGATCAATCTGAGCCAATAGATCTTTATGGCACTTCCGAACGTGCAGCGCAGTATGGCTGTCTTGCTTTCGAAGACAGTTGTAACGAGCGAACATCACTAGAACTCCCAAAATGTATGCTGCGATAGTGGTGCTGAGCTCATGCATTTGAGTTCGCTGATTCCCTGGGTGAACGAAGGACGAAGACACCTACTTGCCATGCTTGGAGATGTTGCTCGATGCATAACAGTGACTGGTTCTTAGGTCGGTGACTTTGGTGCTGTTCGGCAAGGACGGACGCACCATCTCGGGCTGTCCGGGATTGGTGCGGGTCGTTTCCGTGCTCATGGATTACCCAGTACCCTCCTGCCAGCGACAGCTCGTGGATAGCTGCACAGGCTGGAAATTGTTGTCATGGGGGTGCTGTGCAAGTGTCCCTTATATAACGACGGTAATGGTCATAGCAGTAGCGAAGGATGGCCTGGACGTGTGGAGTGGCGCTGCTACTTCAACCTGGTTTCCAGCGTGGGTCAATTGTCGTAGAGCGTCCAGCATCTTACGGTCATCGGGGGATCGCACTGTAGATGCATACGCGTCGTTACTTGCGCTGCGAGTCAGAGGCCTTGGGCTGGGCTGCAAGGAACGGCAATTTGGCGATGCTGGAGTGGCTGCGATCTATGATAAGTTCCCATATCCCGAGTACTCGGGGAAGGTGGTGTTCGATGCGGCGTCAATCGGGGCCTGCAAACGATACGGAGCTACAGTCGAATTGTTCAGAAGAGTCGATACGTAAAACTCCACAATGATCAGCCAACGGAGCACGGTTTATTGGACTCGACGGACGGCATAGAGGTTTTAGTCATGATCCAGGGAGAGAAGTACGCATCGATATGAAATGCATTGCTGAGCCGGTCGGACCGTGTCGACTGGGTGGTTTGACTGCTTGTACTGCACGACATCCTGGCGATCAGTTTCGATCGCTTCGTAGGATGCCAATTATCAGCCCCTACGTTGCAAATCCTAATACAGCCGCGAATGCCATCATCAAGCTTCTCCATTTTCACTGCACCTCTTCCTCCTGTCAGTTCATGGCAGCCCAACCTGTCGTTGCTGTCCATGCCCTGGGTAATTCGCGTGCAACCACTGCACCACTTCCACCTTGCGACGCCGCGAAGCACTGCTCATTGCCAAATCGAAACCTTCGGCCCCCTGCTGGCACAACCACTGCACCACTTCGAGATGGCCGTTCGCCGCGGCGTCGCCCATTGCCCAGTGCGGAAACTCGAGTTCTGGAAATTCAGTGTGCAGCCACCTCAACATCGCCAAATCTCCTCGCTTCGCAGCCTTTCGGAGGGCTACCTGCGCGCAAGTCAGTCGACGACGCGCGTGCAGCCACTGTGCAATCTCCAATTGGCCCGAGTCCGCCACATGTTCTAAAACGTGCGGCAAAAGCTGTAAGCTCGGGTTGAACTCGTGCAGCCACTGCACCACACGCATGTCGCCCTTCTCAACCGCCGCAACCATCGCAACTTGAAACCCGGCGTCTCTCTCGCGCTGCGTCGACACCCGCGCCGCGAATACATGCTGTAAGTGCGGCGAGCCGCAAGTTGCCGCCTTCCGGAGGCTCCAGAGCACCGAGTAGTCAGCAAAGGACGACACGAGCTGCACCACGTCCGGACAGCCAGCGAGGATGCAGCCGCTCCCGTCGCGCACGACCACAGCCACCGATGTGAGGACGGCTTGCTGTTGTGCGTCGCGTGGCATCGTGGTGCCTGGTGAGAGATCTTCTTCTTCGTCCGCTTCGACTCTGCCCTGCTGGGCTTCTGCTGCATCACACGTTTTGGTGAATGAATATCCATCGGCCGGATATCCATCGGCTGACCCGGCGTCAAATGGGTACAAACCGTTCGTCCTTGCACATTTTTACATGTAGAACCTCGCATCCCGGTGATATGATTGGCCAGAACTGTCGGTTTACCTCCACAACTGTGGATTCAGATCGAATTCTGGCCAATGAGGTGGTCGAGATGTGTGGGTACAAATCCCGGTTGAGACGCAGAAGACCACAAGCGCGACGCAGCAGAAGCCCAAGCCCAAGCGGAAGACGAAGACGAGCACTCGCCACGCATTAAGATGCCTCGCGATGCACTGGGGCGGCCCGTGCTCACGTCGGTGGCTGTGGTCGTGCGCGATGGGAGCGGGCGCGTCACAGTTGGCTGTCCCGAGGTCGTGCAACTCGTATCGGCGTTCATCAACTACTCTGTGCACTGGGAGATCTACTCGGCGGCAGGGCGCGGATCGCTGCATTTGCTGGAGTTCTGCGCGGTGCGAGTTATGTCCAAGCAACACAGAGACAACAGGTTCCAGGTTGCGCTGTCTGTTGCGGTTGGAAAGGGCGATATGGCTGCGGTGCAGTTGCTTCACCGGTTCCACCCACACTTCCAACTACAGGCAAGTGTATTGGAGAGCGCGGCAGAAGAAGGTCGACTGGAGATCGCGCAGTGGCTGCATGCACGCCGCCGAATGACCTGCGGCTGGGATGCCCTGTGGTGGGCATTGCTGAACGGGGATTTGGCGATGCTCGACTGGCTCCACGCGATGTTCCCAGAGGTCGAGTTTCAGGGTGACTCCATGGTAACGGCCGTGCAGAGCGGAAGTCTCGAAGTAGTGCAGTGGCTGCACGATCATGAAGTCAGCTGCTCGACTGCGGCAATGAACAAAGCGGCGGCAAATGGGTACTTGGTCATTGTCCGGTGGTTGCACACGAATTGTCCCGAAGGGTGCACGCAGAGCGCGATGGATGGGGCTGCTGAGAACGGGCACCTGGAAGTGGTGCAGTGGTTGCATGACAACCGAAACGAGGGCTGCACTGTGGAAGCGATGGACCAAGCAGCGCGGTATGGACACCTGGAAGTGGTGCAATGGCTGCACTTCAACCGCTCTGAAGGGTGCACACAGAGTGCGATGGATGGTGCTGCTCATAACGGACACCTAGAAGTGGTGCAGTGGCTGCACAACAACCGAGACGAGGGCTGCAGTGTGAAAGCCATGGGTCAGGCAGCGCGGTATGGGCATCTGGAAGTAGTGCAATGGCTGCATGACAACCGAACCGAGGGCTGCTGTGTGGCAGCGCTGCATCAAGCGGCCTGGAAGAGCCACCTGGGGGTCGTGCAGTGGTTGCATGCCAACCGCACAGAAAACTTCACACTCGGTGCAATGGGTGCTGCTGTAGAGAAAGGGAACCTGCCTCTGGTGCAGTGGCTGCACGAGCATCGCACAGAAGGCGGCTACCTTAGCGGAATGAGACCTGCGCGCAGAGGAGAAGCGGCGATTGTCGCGTTCCTGAACGAGAACCGCCCGGGAACGGACTGGGTGTCGGCGGTCTACACGGCGTGGATGAAGGGTCATCGGGATATCGTGCAGTACCTTTGGGCCAATCGCCCGCCTAGCATGATTGGTCCGGATGAACTGCGAGCCCGAGCGACTTTGACTCCGAACCGCGTTCTGGAGTGGCTGGATGCTGTAATTGACGAGCACGGTGATGCGTAGCCAAGGCGACAAGTCGTGGCATCGCGGATAGAGTGCATTCTTGTCAAGCGCCACCAGAACTCCCGTCGCCTTCTGCCACGGAATTGGGCGTCTCTGTTGCCGACCACCTGTTTCTCACCTAATTCAGTCAATAAATCAGTAGCATAACTATTGTGAGACAAAACGTCTCGCTCACCAATTGCACTATAAATTACACATGAGTTGGATGCGTGATAAATAAATGCGATTGGTGCATTCGTCTCTCGCCTCCGAATAGAAGCCCCTACAAGGTCGCGTTACCATCACTCTGACTTTTCGTTCCCCCTCCTCTCATCGAGCAGATCTGCTCCAGCAAGCGAAGACCTCGTAGACTGACCATCGTCTGCGTTCCCGACTTCTCTGCGCGTCTGCACGCGCCCCTAGCGTTGCTCCACGCGCTGTACGTAGGCCCTCGCCCCTCTGCGCGTCTTCTCCACCTCCTGCGCTCTCCATCCATGCCGCTCCCGTGCGCAAAAGCCCCCGCTGACGCACGCCATTCATCACGTTCCCTCTGCGTGTCATCGTCTTGTACGTGCGCGTCTTGTACAGTGGCTGAGACCATGGACGCGTGGCCGCAGCCCCCGCGCGCTCGCGCTGAAGGTGGCGGCAGCGGCCGCTTCCCGCCCGAGACGGCGGGCGAGCAGCTGCGTCACCAGCACTACCAGCAGCAGCAGCATGGCTACGCCCAGCCCAGCCCGTTTGGCGCTGAGTTGGGCGGCTCCGGCTCGTATTTCGGCCAGCAGATGCCGTCGCTGGGCGGTAGCGGGCAGTTTGGCGGTGGATTGGAGCTGGGTGGGCTAGGAAGCTTGGCTCCACCGCCCCCGCCGCCTCAGCTTGGTGGAATGGGCATGGGGATGAACATGGGCATGAGTATGGGCATGAGCATGGGCATGGGACTCCAGCAGCCGCCTCTGCCCATGGCGCCCCCACTCCCGCCACCTTCATCCTCCCCACAACAGACGGACTCTGGCGGGGCGCTCTACCACTTGCAGCACCAGCAGCAGTTGCATCGCCAGCACCAGAGTCAGAGTCAGAGCCAACCGGACTTCATGGCCGGAGGCCTCAGTACCAGTACATCTTCCAACTCGGCGCTATCATCGCTAGGCGGCATGGAACTCGGCAGTGGGAGTCGATCTTCACTCGGTGACGACCTCGTCTTGGGCTCAGGCTCCAGTTTGAGCGATCTGCGGCGTCCTGCAGCCCCGACGCCGACGTCCGGATCGGCTGACGGCGCCTTTGGACTCTCGGACTCGATGCTGCAACTCAGTTTGAACGGCAGTGAGGGCCTCGGCAGCAGCAGCGGAGGTCTGGGAGATGGTTGGGGCGACACTAGCGCGTTTCAGGCCACTTCCGCCTCAGAATCGGCCTCGGCGACGTCGCTACGAGACCAGATGAACGCGCAGATGGCGGCGTTATACCAGCACCCGATGCCTCCCACGGCGTCTCCCTCGGAGCAACTGCACTTCCCGCACTCGGCACCGCAGGGTCAGCCCCTAGCGCAGTCTGGTGGCGACCTACTGGGGCTACTCAACACCGGCTCCTCTGGTGTGGGTGGACGTGAGCTCTACCCTTCGCCCAGTGTCAGTATCTCTGGCGCTGGTGGCGTTCAGATGTCAACCTCCCAGTTCCCAGGCTTCCCAAGCGTCAGTCCGAGTCACCATGGCGGACGGCTGGCGCCAAACATGTCGCCGCCACGAGGATCCCACGCACGCAGTACGACGCCGTCACGTTCGCGCCGCTCTCCGGCCAAATCTCCGACGCTGCATCGTGACAACTCGGGCTCTGGAGCAGGGGGTCAAGGCAATTCGGTGCACGTGGCGCCCGAGGTGACAAAGCCCAACGACAACATCAAGGTGCAAGTGTCGCTACTGGCTGACGAGTGCGTGGCCGGCCGCGTGCTGCTCGTCGGGCTCTTCCGCCTGGGCCAGCCCACGAACGACAAGCCCATTTTCGTCAAGCAGGTGCTCTTCGAGAACAAGCTACACCGCAACTACCGCTACCTGAACACGCGCATCACGTTCCGTGCGCCGCGCTCGCCGGGGGAGTTTGAGTTCCGCGTCTTTGAGGACAAGAGCGGCCACACGCACCAGGGCCGTCCGAACGGCCAGCAAGGCGGCAAACGGCAGGGCCAAGGTCCCGACGACCATCATCACGATGGCGGACACCATCACGGGAAAGGCGGCACGTCCTACTCGCACGTAACCATCGCCCGCAGCAACAAACTCAAGGTTTGTCTCGAGTACAGCCACTTTATCGACACGCTGCGGGCCACACACGACAAGTTCCAGCAGGGCGTACTTGACGGTGACGCCGGACTGGTGTTGAGTGCGCTATTGGCGCTCATGCGGCTCGTGGACCAAGTGGAGACTGTGTTCCTGCATGGCCACGCGCTGCTGGGTGATCTGCTCGAGGCCTGTCTGCGGCTACTGGCACGTCGCGCCGAGGACGTGGCGCGGTCCTTTGCTGCGACCGAGACCATCCCGCACCCCATGGAGACTTTCCACGGCACGCTCCGCAACGTGCTGAACGCGGTGGAGGCCAATGACTGCGTCAAGGAGCTCGTGGCCGACGATCTACTGGCGGACATCGCGCACATTCAGCGCGAACGCTTCTGCCAAGTGAGTGGGCTCTACTTTGCCAACGACGGCGACCGTCGCGCCTTCTGGATGGAGCATTTCGGCTTTGCGCCATTGGAACTGGCCCAGCTGGGCGAGGATGAAGCGGCCAAGGAGTTGGAGTTGCTGCGCTCCTCGCCCTTTGTCACGCAGGCGCTGTCTCGCTGGGTGACGCGCGAAGCTGCGACGCTCATGCCGGACCACGCCGCCTTCCGAGCTTCACGTCAGTCCATCTACGACCAGCTACACGGCGAGGTGATCTCCAAGCTGTCGTTCCCGTGCGAACTGGACGTGTTCGGGTCGTCGGCCAACGAGTTCGGCAACGAGCACAGCGACATGGACATGTGCCTGGTGCTGCCGGAGCCTGGATCGGCTCCAGGCGTTCCCAGCTCGCCCCCGACGGTGGAAGACAAGCAGCGCATGCTGCTGGAGGTGGTGGCGCGTCTGGAGTCCCGGCCGGACTTGTTCGCGTCTGTGGACACGACGCGGTTGACGGCTCGGATCCCGATCGTTATGTTCGTGTCGCGGGCCTCGGGCATCGAGTGCGACCTGTGCGTGGAGAACCGACTGGCGCAGCGGAACACGTCGCTGTTGCGTGCGTACGCCAGCGCGGACCCACGAGTGCGTGTGCTGGCCTACGTGCTCAAGCGCTTCGTGAAGCAGCGCCGCATGAACTGCGCGGCCGAGGGCACGCTGTCGTCCTACGGCTATCTGCTGCTGCTCATCCACTTCCTCCAACGCCAGGACCCTCCAGTGCTCCCAGTTCTGCAAGCACTGCCTCCGAATTGGCCGGAGGAACCCTCGCAGCCCGGCCAGAAGCTACCGAGTGTACTGTGTCGCGGACCGAGTGACGAGCTGGACCCGTCCAACGAGAGCGAAGGCGGCATCGAGACGTACTTCTACGACCCGTTCGCGTTCCGTGAGCCGGCCGAGAAGCTGGCCAAGCTGCGGGAGTTTGGTGCCCGCAACACGCAGTCCGTGGGCGAGCTGCTGCTGGGCTTCCTGCGCTACTACGGCCTGCGTTTCGACGCCACGCGCGACGTGGTGAGCGTTCGTCGCGCGGACGCCCGCACGGTGACCAAGGACGAGAAGCGCCGCGCCAGCCAGTGGCGCTTCACGACGCGGCTGAGCGTGGAAGACCCCTTCGAGGTGGGCTACGACGTGGCGCACGTGCTCAAGGGCTCTCGCGACAAGTACATCCGCCAGCAGTTCGTGCGCGCCTACATTCTACTCATGGGCGGCGTCCTGGCAGACCAGAGCCCGGAGCGAGCGGCAGGCGAAGAGCCAGTGGACGAGCAAGCGGACGAGGCGGTGAACCGCCTTATGGCCGTCGTGAACGAGCACGTGCTGGACGTGCCCTTCCTGCAGGCGCCTCCGCCCGCGCCGCCCGTGCCCGCCACGCCCGAGGGCTTTTGAGTCCCATGCATCGCCAGTTTTGCCTCTGCCATCTCTCTCTTTACCACTTCCATGTCGATAGAAAAGCCGCGAGTCGCGACGCCCAATTGCCAAGAAAAACAAACAGGCTCCCGTGTGAACGTGCTCCCATGCCGTCCGTCCCTATTCGAGTGTCCGCCGGTGTCCTCCTGCCAAATACACAGCGGTTCGTAACACATCCAGGATCTCGAGGTGGACGCTGGAGGACAGCGACTCGATGGGTCCGTGTGCACGACGGACAAGTGGGGTGGACGCCGCGTCGCTTGCTATTGTCCGCTGGGTCTCGTGGTCCGAAGCTCCCTCCATGGCGGCCATGGGAGCGTTCGGCTGCTCTATTGACGTTGCTGCCTCCTGGACGCCACGTCTCGCGGACGTGGGCATCGTGTGAAGGCACCGGGCCGATCCGAACGTGCGGCTTGTGCCCGTCCTGCTCTCGTGTTCTCGGCTCGGTTCCCTCGTAGCTGTGCTAGTTAGTCTACTTCCTGCTGGTGGCGTCACGCACGCAGAGCGTCCACGACACGACGAGCGCTTCCTCCGGCCGGAGATACTTGACGTGCACGGCGTCAGTCACGCTCACCGTGTAGGCGCTGCCTCCCTGCGCCACCACCTCGCGGAGATTCCAGCCCAGCAGCTACAGCCACAGCACACCGCAAACCAACACAACCCCACAGCAAGCACCTCGTCAATCCACCCGCACACGTCCACCGCGTCCTCGCAAACATGCCAGCGCAGTCAGGTCCGTACCTGCGAGCAGGCCTTGGCGTCCAGCTCCACGTGCGTCGTGGCGGCTTTGCCGGGCTTGGTACTGCTCTCCTGGCCCACGAGCAGCGCGAACGCACTCGGACGCACGCCTTCCAGTCGCTCCTCAAAGGCCAGTGCCGGGCTGTTACTTCGCTGTTGGGCCGCGGACGTGGCGCCGAGTCGCTTGGCCGCCAGCGTCGACGTCTTGGCCGCAGTCCGACAGTCCACCTGCAGCACGCTCTTGCGCATCCGAGCCACGAGCTGCCACTTGATGCGCTGGGCCTCAGGCAGGGCATGCCGCGTCTCGCGCTCCTGGAGCGCCAGCGTCTCCGCCTGCTGCTTGGCCAGCGCATGGTTGGCCTCTGCCAGTTTCTGCCGCAACGTCGCGGTTGTCTCTGTCGCCGCTGGTACGCTCGAGTCCGTCGACGACGGGAGCAAGGCCTGCATGTCGCGCTGGAATTGGTCCGCCACGGCTTGTAACTGCGACGTATACGCGTGCGAGTCCCGCTTCTCGGTGCGTCGAGCCACCATGGCCCGTGCCAGTTCGTTCCGAAGCGCGCGACACTCGGCGTAATAGCGCTCCTTCTCCTCCACGGCCACCCGCCAGCCTAACTCTGCCGAAGACGTGGCCGAAGAAGACGCCAAGGCACTCGTGGACGCGCCACCTGCCGCTCCCGAGCCTAACGCCGTGGACTGACCCATCGTGAGGATGGAGGCGTCTGTGGGGAAGTACGTCGAGTTCATGGGCTCGTTCTTCATCTGCATCTGCAGCTGGTGCGCGTGGTGCAGCCCGGCCGAGTGGCTCGGGTACCCTGCGCTCTGGTGGTGCGACCGGTGACCGTGGTGCAGGTCGTCCATCGCCGTCGTAGTCGCACTGCCGTTCTGCACGCCGTTGGTGGCTCCCGAGACGCCTGACGCGGCCCCCAGTCCGCTCGAGACGCCCAGGCCGCCGCCTAATCGCGTCTCCAGCGCCATGTTCTTGTTGGACAGCACGTTGGCGCTGTTACTGCTGTCCGAGCCTTTGGCCGCGCCTCGCGCAGGCCGCTTCATGCCACGGTAGGACGTCGAGCTTCCTGCGTTCTGGCGGACTACCCCAAGCGAACAAATCCAGAGTCACAGCAGCACAGCATCCGCACAACCGTCAACAACCTCGCTCAACCACTCGAGAGATGAGGCCGAGAGCGCTCTAGCACGTCCTGGAGCGAGACGTACAGGGATTGCGCCGCAGCTTGAGCATGACCGAGTTGCGCGACGTCGACTTGAGCCGGCCGATGACCGTGGAGAACTGCAGGCCGCGCACGGGCAGCCCCGACACGGCCACGAGCGTGTCGCCGACGCAGATGCCGCTGTTGGCCGCGGGCGTGTCGGGCGCCAGGCCCGTGATCTGCACGTGGTCGTCCACGCAGGCCAGCGTGAGTCCGAGGCCGCCGTTGCGCTTGGTGATGACGCACTCGTACAGGTCGCCCGACTGCGGCTCCTTCATGACCTTCTCCCTGGCCGCTGCCGCGGCCGCTGCTGCCGCTGCGGACGCGCTCATGGCGCTGCTGTTGCTGCTGTGCAGGTGGTGACGCGCTTGTTGCTGCAGTTGATGGTGCATCGGCGCAGAGGCCGTGCTTTTAGACGTGGTCCCGGACGAGTTCGACTCGGTCTTGACGTCTCCGAAGGCTTCGCTGGCCGTCTTGCGCTTCTTGAGCGCCTGCGTGGCCGCCGCAGCGCTCTCCGCGGCCTTGCGGCGCAGACTGGCAGCCGCAGAGGTCACGGGCTTGGCTGCAGGCTTCACGGCAGCTTGCTCACGCTTCACGGCCGTCGTCACGGTGGTCATGGTGGGCACGGAAGCCAGACTGGCTGGCATCTGGAGGGCTCCCGAGCTCGAGACTGCGGCCGAGACTGCAGTGACCGACTCGCTGAGCAGCGACAGCGGCGCTGGGTCGCCAAAGTCCGGCAGCAGTGACGTGGGCGGGGACAACGCGCGCATCATGAGCCCAGGCGGCGGAGCCAAAGGCATCGTGAGTGACGTGGCCACGCTGGCGGCGGCCAATGCGCTGGCGCTGGCACTGGCGCTTGGCTGGCTCCCCGGCGCCTCCACTGGCGGGATGAGGTCCATGATGTTCTACAGCACACAACGCACAGGTAAGCACTCGAATCCACAGGATCCACGTGCCGCGAAAGCGCCCGAATACGGTCGAAATCGCCGCAATTCCGGCGCAAAAGCGAGCGTGTCGAGGCCACGTACGTCCGAGAGCTTCTTCTCGTCGGCCACCACGGCCGCGATCTGGTCCAGGAAGAAGTCGGCCGCCGATTTGTTGCTGCCCGCGCTCGTGGCGCCCGTCCCGGAGCCGAGACTCGCGCTGTGCGGGTGCCGGTAGCCCGAGCCATTGCTGTCGCTGCTGGCGGCGCTCAGAGCCGCCACGAGGCTCTCGTCGAAGGGCAGCGGCGCGAAGCTCTGCGCGCTGCTGCTGCCAGTGGCCGTGGCGTCAGGCGGCTGCTGCTCGCCCGCCATTGCCGCTGGTCGCGTCGTGCCAGCCACGCACCGACGGGTTCACTGAGACGCCGGATCTCGGGCTACAGAGCGCGGGGGACGGCGCGGGAGGCGGCAATGCGTAGCGCACGCGGCGGCGGAGCGTGCGCGAGGTGGCGTGGCGGCGACGCGCGCGCGTGGGGAGCTCTGGGGCCGGCAGCGGAGGGCGGAAGGCGCGTGCTGCTGCTCGTGGGCATCCGCTGGCGCAGGCCGCGAGTCGCTAATCCTCAAACTGACGGCTGATCGCCCGAGGCTCTTTTTTGCCGCCACCAACAACGGGCGCGGACTATTGGTGGAGGGCAGCCCCGCCGCCGCATTTCAGCCAATGACACGCCGCGAGGAGACGCCGCTATCCGACCAGCACGACGGCTCGGCCGATGCGCCTGCCCTGGCTCATGGTGGCAAGCGTCGGGTGGTTTTCGCCTCGTTGGTCCGCCCCATCTGCCGCGTCGTGCTGGGCCGCTAGCGCCGAGCCTTTGCGACCCAACTTTGCCGGGAAGCGCAGGCGGATATGCCGCCTCGACACCAAGCAGCACAGCGGGAGGTCCGTGCGTCCACGCCGTGCGACGAGACGCCGCCGCGCGGCACGCAGCCATGTGCACGTCTAGCGCGTCCTCGGCGCTCAACTGCGACCCGTTCTGGGGCTAGGAGATTGATTGATTGGTCGCTACGTCAGGTCTTTGTCGACCACCTTGCGCTCACGCCCTCGACTCGCGCATTGGCAGCGCCACCCGCGCCCAACAAGCCGCTCACTGGTCCTGCAGCGACCGCGCAATGGCCTCTGCAATCTCGTCCTCCTCCGCGCTCTGCGTGGACGTCGACGCCGGAGCTGCAGTCGCAGTCGCAGTCACCGTCGGAGTCGGAGCACTTGGCGTCGGAGTACTCGGAGTCGGAGTCGAGGCGGCGAAGGGGTTGGCGTCTCCGGCGAACGGGTTGGCCGCGGCTGGGGCTGGAGCTGGGGCGCCAAAGGGCGAGCCACCGCCCATGGCACCGCCCATGGCACCGCCCATGGCACCACCCAGTCCGCCACCGGCCATCATCTGCTGCATCCGCGCCATGGCGCTGGGGTCGCTCATCATTTGGTTCATCTGCTGCATCATGGCCGGATTCTGCTGCAGCGCCTGCAGCGACTGCTGCAGCATGGCCGGGTTCTGCAGCGCCTGCGCCAGCATCGGGTTCTGCTGCGCCATTTGCTGCACCATGGGGTTACTCGCCATGGACTGCAGCATCCCCGGGTTCTGCAGCAGCGTCTGCGCCTGGGAGGCAAAGTCCGCGCCGCCCAGAGCCCCCATGCCGCCCATTCCCGACACACTGGGCGCTGCACCAAAGGGAGAAGAGGCGGTAGACGCACCGGAAGCCGCAGAGTCCACCACGGCCTTGCAAGCCAGCAGGTTCTCCCACTTTTCCGGCGTCGGCACGAGAACCAAGTGCTCCTATTGTACACACCCAGGCGCACAGTACAATAGAGCACCGTGTGAGTCCCTATACGCCCGCAATGCAGCGTCAGCGTGCATGTACAGCCGCGTCGCCTGTTGGCAACAGAGAAGAGGAGGCATGGGACACACACACACATACACACGCACCTGCTGCACGCCGTCCTGGAAGCCCAGCAGCTTGACGCAGTCCAGGCCGCGCGTGCGGTCGAAGAGCTTGGTCCGGAGCGCGGCGTTACCCACGCGCAGCTTGCGGAACTTTTCCTCCGTCGGGTGCGCCGCGATATTCTCGCAGATCTTGCGCAGCGTCTGCACGGCCGTCGCATACTGCGGTGCCAACTCGTGCTGCTGCATCTGCTGCAGATACGCGCGTAGCTGTGTCGGGGCCGCAGGAGCAGCCGCCCCCGCCCCCGCAGGAGACGCGGCAGGTGCAGGTGCAGATGCAGCAGGAGCGGGAGCCGCGGCGCTGGCTGCGGCGGCCACGGCGCGCGGGTTGAGCGTCAAGTGCAGCGCACAGCCCGCCTCCACGTGGTACTCGGCCAGCAGCTTGTCGTCCTGCAGGATCTGGCCCTGGAAGATGAGCCGCTGCGCCGCCACGGGGAAGCGCCGTGCGTCCTGCTGCTCCACCAGCTGCTTGAGCGCGCGCACCGTCGTCTGCTCCAGCGCCGCCACCGTCACGTGCAGCGACTCGGACGCGCCGCTCACCACTTTGATCGTCAGCTCCGCCATGTTCCTGCTTTTGGCCTTCTCCTGATGACGAAAGCCGACCTGGAAGACCGGCCTTACTTGGAATTTGTATTGAGCCCGGCTTCTCGAACTTTCAACAGGGGGCTTATGTTCGAGGCAGTTTACACAAAGACGCTTATAACTTTCCATGACCCGGAATCCGAGTGCTTCCGCATGCGAGCGCAGGGCTACATGCTCCGGCGGATCGCCGAGGCATTCGCAGTGTGCGTGCGGACCGTCCAGCGATGGCTGACCAGCGCGCCCCTCGCCTGACCGCTGGACCGGTCGCACAGACGGAAGCTAGGCGCGGAGCAGAGCGAGGCGGTGGCGGTCTTCTTCCGCGAGCGCAACACGAGCACGCTGGCGGACGGCGCGCAGTTCCTGCGGGACCGGTTCGGGCTCGGGGTGTCCGGCGTCACCGTCTGGAGGGCGCTGCGCCGGCTCGGGCTCTCCTTCCAGAAGGGCAGCACGCACTTCCGAGAGGCGAGCCGTGCCCGCCAGCAGGCTTTTTTGTCGACCTTGACCAAACACCTCTCGGACGACTGGATCGCGCTGGATGAGGCCGCCTTCTTCCTCAACCACGCGCGGCCGGTAGTCCCGAGGACCGGGTAGCGCAAGGCGAACCACTCGCTGCTCCTGGCCATCTCACCCATGGGCATCGTGGACTGGCAGCTGTTCCCCGGCGGGGTGGACTCGGTGCGCTTCCAGGCCTTCCTCGTGTAGCTGCCCGAGTGCTCTCGCCTGCTGCTGGACAACGCCTCCACGCACCACACCCGCCACGTGCTCGCCAAGCAGGGCCTGCCCACCGTGCTCGAAACCGTGAACGAGAGGTATATAGCAATGCAGTACCTGCCGCCCTACTCCCCCACTGTCAATCCCGTGGAGTAATGCTTTAACGCGATCCGCACGCGAGCAGCTCGCAACCCCTGAAAAAGCTGCAAGTATGTGTCAGCGCAGCTGTCAGGATGCGATCACCCGCGATCTGCAGGAGAATGTTCGCGCGCGCCCTCGGCAGACGAGTGGCCAGCATGCGGAAGGAGGGGAGCCTTTTCGGCCAGGCGGATCGACACTCGGTTCTCATTTTTCCATCGACTATGGCGTCTCGGTACCGCAAAAAGAAGCCGCTGGATCCGTTTGACCCGAACGACTTTGTTGGGGACAGCCCGGAGATGCAGCAGGAAGCCGCGGTGGGAGAAATCGTGCCGGACTTGCAGGAGGCGGAGGAGCTGTCCCAGGAGATGCAGGCCATGGAGGTCACGCCCGTCAAGAAGAAGGCCGCAGGCAAGCGAAAGCTGGTCAAGCGCTCCAAAAAGGTCAGCAAGTCGAGCCAGTCCGCCCAAGAGCGCACCCCGGCCAACAAGACAGTGCGCACGAAGTCCTGGGGCATGCTGCAAGAGGAAGTGTTCAAGAAAGACTAGGGCTACTGCAGCGTGCCATGCCGGCTGCAGACCATGTGTCCGGATCTGGACCTGCGCGCAGAGATCCACCGCAC
>JAADYJ010000680.1:0-16393 GCA_023338205.1 Halophytophthora polymorphica
CAGCAGATCCAAGAGCGACTCGCGCCGATAGAAGCCGAGCAAGAGGCCGACGCCAGCCTCCTGGATGGCTTTGGCGTGTGTGGCGACTGTCGTGGCGTCTTTCGCCTCTTTCAAGGAGATCCGCAGTCCCGCCACGCCAACAAAGACAAGATTTACGCCCTGCACATGGAGATGCACGAGCTCGTCGAGCAAAAACAGCGGCTAGGCGTACGACGGGGTCCTGGCGCGCACGGAGCAGCTCCAGCTCCGGGCCAAGCAGCTTCGACTTGTGCAAAGCGTCTAGAGCGAAGGGAGTATTGAGGCGGCTGGGGTAAATACTCAACGTGCTCGTTCGATCCGCTCGTCGGTGAATACTTGGGACTAGGATACTACGCTCGGACGTCGTAGTCGGAGCGCGCGGCCGAGACGCCCGGGGCCTCCACGCGCTCGTGTGGCGGCTTCTCTCTCTCTCTCTCTCTCTCTCTCTCTCGTCCTTCTCCTGCTCTCGGGCGACGGTGACTTACATGACGGCGCAGCCGAACCACGAGTCGTCCGAGTCGTCCGTGGGCGAGTCGAGCGATTCGCCGTCCAAGTGTGTCATGGCCGACGCCACGTTGGCGACAAAGTAGGGCTGCCACACGTGGTCGTAGAGGAAGCGCGCCGTGAAGGGCAGGTCGTCCCGGTAGGCGCGAGCGGTCTTGGCGCCGCCCCAGACGCGGCAGCGCTCGACGATCCACGGCAGCACGACGCGCTTGGGCTTGCTGGCGCGCAAGACGCGCGGCATGACGTACCGCTGGAAGGCGTGCTCCGAGAAGGCCTGCGCGATGGCCGGCTTGAGCGTCTGCTCCTCGAGCGCCAGCACGTTCAGGAGCAGCGCGTTGAGGTGGCGGATGTCCGTCTGCAGCGCCTTGAGTCGCGTGTGCCGGGCCGAGGCGGGGACGGACGCGCCCAGCGCGTGCTCGTGCGCCAGGACGGCGTCCAGCAGCACGTAGACGGCCTCGTAGCAGGCCAGGACCTCGCGCTTGTCGGCGAAGCGCACGACCACGAGCGGCAGCAGCACGGCCGTCTTGACGTCGTGCTGGTTCTTGACGAACTCGACAAAGTGCAGCTTGAACCAGAGGAAGAAGGCGCCCGCGTGCCAGTCCGGCTCGGCCGTGGCCGCGCGCTCGAGGCTGCGCAACAGGAAGCGGTCCATCACGTAGAGCGCGTGGCGCACGGGCTCGTGCAGGCCCAGCAGGAACTGCGCGTTCCAGCTGCGGTCCACCTCGTCGCCCGCGGCCAAGACGCTCGAGTAGACGACGCGCGGGCCCTTGCGCTGCGGCCGCGACACGGGTGTGCGGCCCACGGCCGCCTGCACGCGCGCGTCGCTCGCCAGCTCGCTGCGCAAAGCGCTGCTGCTCATGCGTAGCGGGCCCAGACTCAGCGCAGTCGTTGCTGGGTCGTTCTGCATGTCACTCTCGCTCTCTTGCTCCGAGATGACGTCGTCCGAGAGGCCGCTAAGGCGCGGCCCGGAGACGCTGGCCTGCACGTCCAGACTGTCCTGCTGCGAGTGCGGCGCGGCCCAGATGTTGCTATTGGCGTCGTCGCCGGCCTCGTAGCCAGCCTTGTAGTCCAAGGTCGTGAGCACGTGCGCCACTTGGCTGATGTCCACGAAGCGCCGCGGCTTGTGGCCTGCGCGCGCCGCCGGCGGCGTCCAGATATTGAGGTAGAAGGCGCTCTCGTCCGCCTGCGCGCGCGGACGCGTGCGCGTGCGCGGCTTGGCGCGGGCCGCCATGGCCAGTCGACTCTTCTCCAGCGGCTTGCGTCTGCGCGCGCGCGACGCGGGCTGCACCACGAGGCTGCGCGGCAGCACGGCGGCGTCTCGCCGACTCGCGGGCTTGTGCGGCGTCTTGCCGCGCGTGGACGTCGCGCGCTCTCTGCCCGCGGGGCGCGGCATGCTCTGGCGTGTGGAGGCCTCGCTACTTGCGCTCTCGCGGGGTTCTCTTGCCTCGGCTCTCTCTCACACTTGGCAGATGGCGGTCTGACGGTCGGATGGTCGAGCCTCGCGTCTCGCCAAGACGACACGTCGACTCGACGCGTGACGGCGGAGCGGACCGTAGTGCACGCCTCGGCTGGCGGCCTTCTCTGCCTCGGTGGCTTGCAGGGGGCGAGCGGAGAAAGCGGGAGTGAGAGCGCTTCGTGTCGACAAGCCAGCCAGAGGCCTCGACAGCCGCTGCAACCGTCTGCAGGCCGCAGTAACGACTCGCTGCAGTGGCGGATGGCGGCAGAGAGCTCCAGCTACAAGGCAGGTTTCGGGCCTGCGTTCCAGCTGGGGCCATGTCTCGGAGAAGCGCGAGGAAGGCGACGGCGCTTGTCGTGTCATATCCGATGGGGATGTTCGGAGACGAGATGGCTGCCACACAGTGGCATGCGGCAGAAGCCTGCTGCACGCCGGTTTGGCGGGATCGAGGCGGCGTATTCCGGCATTCTCGCTGTAAGTCGGCTCGGGCATCAAGACGCGACTTCTTTCTTCGAGAGGTTACAGGGGCATCTCGGGTTCAGCGAGGGTGCGGGCGCGCGTGGCTTGCAGCACATTTTCGCCAAAGTCTGTGCAAGTGGACGCCGAGCGTGCCGAGAGCGATCAGCACGCGTTCTCTTCTGCATTGCTTCAACAGCGCGCGCCTGCGCACCCACCTACTCGCTTCCGCTGTTCGCTCAACGGAGATGCAGATGCGGCGCTACTAATCGCCGCGCACTGCGGCGGAAACCCACAAGGCAGTGTTCGTCTTCGTGTTTCTTCGGGGTGGCATTGAGTGCGACTTGAAGTTGCTTGCAAGCTGCACCCGGGCTAATGCGGGGTAGAGCTCAAGTCCCAACGGCGCGAAGGGCGTGTGGAGCGGCCCGATGGCTTTCATGAAGCTCATTTATTCCGGCGTGTTGCCTTTTAAATATGGCGTTCACGGTGGACCCAGGGTAACACGCCAGGTTTTAGGCTGTGGGTGAACACTTGCTGTTGCTAACTCATTCATCCCGCCGATGCAGCTGTTCGATTCGCCCGTCATGTCTAATGCACTGATGTAGGATTGATCGCGCAAGATTCCCATTGGAGGACCACAACCTATTCGCTCGCTCCAGGCTTGTATCCCATGACGCTGCAAAGGTTTTCACAGGAATATGCCATTGTAGAGGTCACCGATCCCAACCGCCCTAGAACCGCGTGATGCGACTCCATGACCACCTTCTCCGGCGTCTCCAGGCGTCCGTGGGCGGCGGTTCCAGGCCGCATGCACAACATGCACCGCGCGCCGCACCGCTTCGTAAATATGCCGGCGCGTGGGCTGCTGCTTGCCGTAATTACGGCGCCTGCGCTCGCGATCTGCACCGGACACGCGCGATCTTTGGGAAGAGTCGCTGTCGCCTCTCACGCTCAAAGCGCTTCTCTCTGGACGACACGCGCGCGGGTCAGAGTCGGCGCAGCGCAGTGCAGAGTGGGGTGGGGAGGGTGCGCCTGGCGGCAAGAGAGAGCAGGTAGACGCGCACCAACGTGAACCGACCGCGACTTGCGGTGCACGCGGAGCGACGCGATGGGCCAGCAGGCGTCGCAGCCGCTGGTACCGCCGGCACAGAGCGACCGCGTGCGGCTGCTGGCGCTTCCGCCGCGCTACACGCCGCTCTACGACGCGCTAAAGGGTGGCGACGCGAGCGGTGGCGCGGCCGGCGCGGAGGAGCTCAAGGACGCCTTGGCCCGGCTGCTGGACTTTGGGCCCGCACTACGCAACCTCCCGAACGGTACGTGCTTGGCTCGGTCTGTCGGCTACGCTAGCGCGCGCGAGGGTGAGCTACGCGTCGATTCTCACTCGCCGACTGCCGTGTGGAGTGTAGAGAGCGAGGTGAGCGGCCGCCTGCCGTCGCGCAGCCCGGAGAAGCGGATGAAGGAGCTCGTGAGCGACGTGGACTCGGTGGACGAGCTCTTCAGCTACGTGTCGTACTTGGCGGCCATGCCGGCGTTGGATGCTCGCACTGCGGACGGCGTTCAAGGAGCGACCGCTGTCGCTACCGCTTCCGGACGACGCGAGGACGGGGAGGCGGTTCCCGGCATGTTCGACGCGCGTGTGGCCGCGTACGTGAAACACCTCCAGGCGCTCTACCAGCTCACAAAGAAGGCCAAGTACCGCCACGAGCAGCGTCTGCAGGCGGTGCGGGCCCAAGCCACGTCGCTGCGTCGTGCGGCGCCGCCGCCGCTGCCGCTGCCCACGCAGAACTGTCTGAGCATGGGCTGGGGCCTCGTGGCGCATTTGCTGCGAGCCACTCGGAGCGACAACCCGGAGCAGTACGCGCTGGCGCTGCAGATGGTCGCGAGCGACCTGCAGCCACTCAAGCCCACGGCCTATGCGGACGGCATGTACCTTGCGCCGTCAGCCTCGGCAGCCTTCGATCTCCTGGGCGACTGTCTCGGGGACTTGGCCACTCCCACGGGGGCTGGAGACTCGGACGCCACGCTTGGGGCTCGCACCATTGAGACGCTGGCGGAACTGGGACTGGCGCGAGGGTCGCTGGCCACCATGCTCTTTGTGGTGCGCTGGCTCATGCAGCAGCCCCCGGCCAGCGAAGTGAGCGTGGAGACGTCGCTGGCCAAGCTCGCGGCTCTCAAGGAGCAGCCCATGTATGGCAGGTGCGAGGCCTGGGGCGAACTCTACAGCTGCGGCCAGAACTCGTACGGCGAACTGGGCACGGGGGACGACGTCGAGCGCCACCAGCTCACGAGCGTGGCGCTCTGTGGCTGGGACGACATCCGTCAGGTGGTGAGTGGCAACGAGACGCTGGCCATCCTCACGAACGACGGCGTCGTGCTCACGTGCGGGCTCAACAAGAGCGGCCAGTGCGGTCAGGGCCACTTCGACGAGCGCGTGATGCTGCTGCGGCCCGTGCAGGCTTTGCGGGCACAGCGCATCAAGTTCGTGGCGGCCAGCAACGGCTGCGAGCACATGATCGCGCTCACGGAGGCCGGCCTGGCGTACTCGTGGGGCTACAACGACCGCGGCCAGTTGGGCCACGAAAACTTGACCACGAAGATCCACCTGCCCAAGCTCGTCGAGATGCTCAAGGACAAGAAGCTAGTGTTCGCCGCTGTGAGTTACCACCACAGTGCGGCGGTCACGGACGGCGGAGAGCTCTACACGTTCGGAATGAACGACTGTGGCCAGCTCGGACTGGACCACACACAGCACCAGTCGACGCCGCAGTTGGTCAAGAGCCTGGAGGGCCAGGAAGTCGCCATGGTCGCTTGCGGCCTCTACCACACGATCCTCTGCACGACTGTGGGGGAGCTCTTTGTGTGCGGCAAGAACGACTACGGTCAGTTGGGACTGGGCCACAACCACCAGGTTAAGGTGCCCACGCCCGTTGCGCTCCCGAACGAGTCGGTCTGCTTCGTGGCGTGCGGCTACTACCACTCGGTGATCGTCACTGCCAGTGGGAAGACGTTCTCCTTCGGCCGGAACGACTACGGCCAGCTGGGGATTGGCACCAAGATCCACCAAAACGTGCCCAGTGTGGTCGCTCTGTCTGCCAACACGCGGATGATGCGCGCGACCTGTGGGTGCTACCACACGGTGCTGCTATCCGAGCAAGGCCAGGTCTTCGTTTTCGGGCGGAACAACAAAGGCCAGCTCGGGAATCGCGGGAGTGCTGACGCGTTGCTTCCTGTGCCTCTCAAGGTCCGCCCAGAGAAGAACGCACGTCGGTGCATCGACGTCGCGGCCGGGTTCTATACTACCTCGCTTATCGTGGAGCGCAAGCGTGAGAACGACGAGGGCGATGCAGTGGTGCCGGACCAGAGCGGCGTCGTCGGTATCTGTGGCCGCGTGGACATTGACCGCTCGGGCGAGGTCGAAGGACTAAGCAACTTTGGCTCCATCTCCACAGTTGGCGTGTCGCTCTTCCACGGCAGCTGGTTCTACGAAGTGGAAGTCGTCTCGAGCGGCTTGATTCAAGTGGGCTGGATCGACGGCTACTTCCAGGGGAGTTCGGACCAAGGCGAGGGCGTTGGTGATCACGCGCATTCGTGGTCGTACGACGGCAACCGCCAGCGTCGCTGGAACAGCGGGTCTTCTTCCTACGGAGAGAAGTGGAAGGCCGGCGACATCATTGGCTGCTTGCTGGACTTGGACGCGAGCGAGATGACGTTCTTCCGAAACGGGATTAACTTGGGCATTGCCTACTCGGAGCTCAAGTGCTCCGACGCGGACAAGAGGTCGGGGATGATGCCTGGAATCAGTCTCGAGCGAGGTGAAATCATTCGCGTCAACCTGGGCCACCAGCCTTTCGCGTATCCGCCAACCGTTGGCCACGATTTCGCGAGCATCTCTCGAGCTGTGGCAAGTCCCGCTTCCAGCGCCTTGATTCAGTCGCCAGCGGAGGAGTCTTCAGGTAGCCCGTCTTCTCGACCGCCTGCTCTGGAAGGATCCGCGTCAGTGCTGGTTGGCAGCAAGCTGTTTGTCATCGGTGGGATGGTTGTTGATGGGGACTCGTCACCGACCGCAAGCGCTGAGCCCAGCACCCACGTGTGGGTCCACGACTTGGACGAGAAGCGCTGGGAACGCTGGACAGACTTCCCCATTCCCATTCGGCACCACCAGGTTGTCGCCATCGACGACAACCAAATTCTGGTTCTTGGCGGCGAAAACAACTGCACGACCTCGCGGCATATGGATCTCTACAAATGCTTCACCGTGAAGAATGCTGACGGTTCGTTGCCAATGTGGACGCTGGTCCATGCCGCCATCGGAGCCGCAACCTCCATGCCGCAGTCCCGGGCTTTCCACACGGCCTCGTCCATCCGCGTTCGACTCGACACGATGGTGTTCATGTATGGCGGAAAGTCGGCCGACAACGAAGTCCTAGGAGATGCATGGTACCTGTCGCTAGACGACTACGCGTGGTCCCGTCTTCCCAGCTCGCTGTCTTTGGACCCCGGTGCGCGAACGGGGTGCTCGTCAGCCGTCATTGGGGAGTCTGTGTACGTCTTTGGAGGCCAAGATCGCGAAGAGAAGTTCCGGTCGGACCTTTGGCTTTACAACACCTTTGACCGGGTGTGGCACTTGTGTCACGACGACAACATCTCCACCCCAAGAGAGTCTACGCCTGCAGACAAGAACACGGCGAATGGAGAATCACGCGGCGACTTTGATCCAGCATTGCCCGAGGCGCGAGTGAAGTACAGCATGTGTGCTGATCTGGGGAACATTTGGATTTTTGGTGGCGCTGACCGAGCAGGGACGTACTTGCGCGACATGTGGTGCTACTCTGTGGCCTCGCAGAAGTGGAATCGAGTCGACACCAGCGCTCAGGAGCAGTTGGATGGCTGCTGCTCGGCCGAGTTGTTTGTCCGGACTGGGGCGGTGACAGCTCTGGCCAGTTTGCAAGAGCGTGATCCGTCGAATGTGCAAGATGGTGATGCGTATCTCTTCGGTGGCCGCGTATGCATCAATGGAGAAATGTCGAGTTCCAGTCAGATCCGCAAAGTTTGTGCCATGGATTCTGCAAGATCTTACAACCTTGACATGACCAAGAACGTATCAACGACGGGGAAGTCTGCGCATGTCCTCAGCCTCCTTCGTGGAAAGTGCGGTGCAGGTGCTGGTAAGCTGGCCCAACAGTGTTCTGCCCAAGCGATGGACTCAGCGATCTGCCTGTTGTCGCACCTGGACCGTTTGGCTGGTAACGATATTCCGGGAGAAGACTCGGACTCGATCCAGCTATCGCGGTGCACCTACAGATCACTCTGCATCGACCCCAAGGAGAAGACGTTTTCAGCTTTGCACCAATTGCTCGAGAATATCTCGGCACGGTTCTTCGAGAGCGCGGGATACGACGATCCTACAAATGACAGCATCCCGCTCGCCATCCAGGTTTTGTATCCGCTGCTGGTGACGATTAGGCTGCTGAAGCTCAACTTCTTTGAGGTAAGCTCTATTGTCAGACGCATGGGTCGTTTGCCCGCTCTGTCTGCTCTTGTCTTGCCTCTTCGGGGCATTTGATTGACTCGGTGTTGACTATGTATCTCTCTTTTCTGTTCATGCTCCTTCAGTTATCGCGGAGCTGCCTGGAGCTGTCTGAGATCGGGCTGAGATCCGATGCAACTCAACCTGGGGGAATCCTATACTCCATCCGCGAGCTGTTGTTCAAGATCGCTGACCACGTGGCCAAGCCACCACTAGCGGGAGAAGCCCTTTGGTTCTACCACGCCGTGAAGCAGGAGACAGCGTCTGCCATTTTTTACGGCTTCCCGACGCTGTTCCCCTCCATTTTGAACCGGTTGCAAGTGATGAACCGATTGATGGCGAACAAACCAGCGGACAAGTCGGAGGCAAAACCGATGCAGAAGCTGCTGATCCCGATGCTTGTGCCACGGTTCACGTCCGTGAAGATGCTCTTCCAGCTGATGAGCGATTCTGGAGCGCTGTTCGAGTCAGCTGAGACCACAGAAAGTACTACCAAGACGGTTACCACGTTCACGAGCACGCTATTGAATTCGCTGTGGGCGCAAGCAACCGTGATTGTGGAGCAGTCGGCTGATACCAGTGACTCCACATCCATCGTAAACAACCTGGAAGCACTGGAGACTACGCATGAATTCAAGTGCCTCAACGTCATGCTGCGCGCCGCCATTTTCTGGTGCTCGTGCTCAAGTGAGAATGGCTGGCGGATCGTCGAAGCTGTATGCGCGAAGCTCGTGGGGTTCATGTCAGAGCTCCTGGACACGTGTTTATCTTTGCCTACCGATCGGAGCCAGATATTGCCAATTCTCGTTCAGCGCAGCTTTCCGGGAAAGCTCCTACCGTTCATTCTACTGAGCGTCTTCTCGCTTCCTGCCGTTCGCGATGCCCTACCCGTGCTGCTAGAGGGATTCTGGCCTCAACTGGAGGCTCTTTCGTCTAAGCTCCACTCGGTCCTAACGCTGATACGTCAGTGCGATCTTCAGGCCTCGTCTGTAGCTGGTGCTCAAGCCCCGACCATCCGACGTGCGAGCAAAGACAGGGACTGCCACTGTGACTTCGACGCAAGCGCCATGGCATCCGTCTCGAAAGATCTCTTGGGCTGCCTTCTTCAGCACACCAGTGGTTCATCTATTACCTACGGGCGCGTACTCAAGAGCTTGTGGGACAAGATCACGCACTCGAAGGGGTTCACGTCCTGCAAGGTGAAGGAGCTGGTTCCAGGCGCGGAAATCCGTCGTTTGACGATACCTCTCGACCTCGCCAAGCTGCTGGGGACGGAAACCCTTCTAGTCCAGTTCCGGGGGCATGAACAACCAAGTGGAGCTGCAGAGTACGACTCGAGCACGATTTCTTTTCTGCCAAGTCGAACGATTCTGTCACAGCACATCTATCCGGCTGCTGAGGGGTTGGCACCTGTCCTGCCTGCATGTGGGAGCACAATAAGCCCGCCTCCAGCGCCAGTACATTCGTCTGTTGCTCGAAAACACTTTGCTCCCGCGGCTCGATTACCAGATACTGCCCTGGAGGAGAGCCGAGTATGGCTTCAAGACTTTCAGAAGGTGCTGGTCTGGGTCGGGAGTCACTACGCGGCCACTTTGATTATCGGGGAGGAGCCCGATTCTGGGTCTTGCATCGACCACCGCTGGCTGCGCTCTCCACTATTCCGCGGCGGATTGGAAACAGAGGCAGCATCCACTGCATTCTCGGATGAGAACGATAAGGGTCGCAATGCAGTGCTTCTCCAGCAGATCATCGACAATACTGGAGATGGCAAGAAACTGCTTGACAAAGTTCGCAACGCGCTGGACCCAGGGTCGACTCGAGGCAGCGCCAACCCACAACTGCGTGTAGCGCGGCTGAGAAGACAAGACAGTGTTGAAGTGGCACTCGAGAAAAGTGGCGGGTTCGAGGCTGTGGACCGCGCTGTGCGCATCACCTTTGCCGCCCTTCTCAAACACACAAACATCTCCTACACTACGGAGCCGATTTCCAAGGAAGGAGAACTAGCAGACACTGTCATTGACGCGTGGCGGGCAGCGCTGCAGCTTCGCCGCTGGATTGTTCGAGAGCAGCAGAAACTGGCAGCCTCATCCAGGTAAGAGGCCTACTTCGTTCGTAGAAGCTGTCCACGAGGAGGCTGGGGACATCGCTGACGTGGGTTGTGTCGACATCACTGTTGTTGCTTTGTTTGTAGCGAAACGGGAGTTCCGAGTATCTGTCCACCGGAGATGGATGCAAAGGAACGCCAGAAGGTGCTGTATAACGCGATTTGCGAGCCAGTAGCCCGTAGAGCCGGACTTCTACTTGAACTGGCACCAGCTCCGATCATCACCGAACCATCCGCGTCTTCTCCGATGAAACTACTACCGGGCATCTCTATGGCTGCTGCCTACGGTGCGTTTTACTATTTCTTCTTGATGTAGTACTCAATTCCAATATTGGGGAGGTAGTTGTGGGAAGTCGTGAGTTTGAAGTGATGGACTAACACCCCCGTGTTGTCCAGCTACCCATACCCACAAATCGACTGCTAGCGAAGAGTCCACTGTAACCAACGAGGAGCCGGGCGAAGAGCGCTTCGTTCGACAACTCAACGCGCTAATGGAGACCAAATCCATGGAGGCAATGGAGGAAGAGGACGAGCGCGTTCAGGCGGACACCTTCGCGTTTATCCAACAGCCAGTGCGTACAAAAGTGACTCCGAACCTAGCGGAGTCGGATGAAACGCGCAGTCCCGAAGACCACATGCGAAATGTTTTGCTGGCGCACCAAATTCGAGCGAAGAACCGCCTGTACGGCCTCAAGACGTTCATCCGCTTGCTGGAGTGCACCGAGAGTATTCCCAGCGCGCGGTTCCACATCGTTCCAACGCTATCATCGGCGTTCAAGCGTGTGCAGCTGAAACCAGAGATGGATCTCGAGCGTTCATCAACGAACAGAGATCTGATCGTGAAGGTCCACTACCTGATAAACTTGGAGTTTGCCGGGCCTCAGCTCGCACAAGGCATTGGACGCGAGTTCTTCGACCTGCTAACGATTCTGCTCAAATCATCTACAGAGCATTTGCGTCAAGTCCAGCAGATCATCGAGAGCAGCACTGTATCGGAGGAGCCCAAAGCGGCGTCAACTATCGTGCAACAAGCCGTGCACGACATGCTCTTGGTGATGGAGACCTGTTGCTTCCCTTTCCGAGGTGACGACTGGGATCGTCTTCACAGCATCAACTTAGCCTCGTTGTTGACCGAGCTCACGAGCTGGAAGGGGTGGCAGAGCTCCATTAAGTATGATGCGTCGGACGACTCGTCGGTCGATGTTGACAGCTCGAATAGGTACCCAATCCTCCCCGCAAGCATCGGAACCAAGTTCCCGAACATCATTTGCTCCCGCTACATCACACTCGGGACCGACCTGCGGAAACTCACGATCACGCACAAGAGTCTAGAGATGGCCGACGAATATGCACCCACCACAGAGGTGACCAGGGGAGGCGGTGGGCTTGCCGTCTTCGACAAAATGCTGAACCGCGGGCGATGGTATTGGGAAGTGTCGGTGCGATCTCTGGGTGAGACGCCGGTGTTTGTTGGTGTTACACCAGGAACGGCGGACCTCAACAACTATGAGCAGGACGAAGAGCAATGTTTCGGAGTTTTCCTTCATCGCGAAGGATGTGAAGCTGACAGACTTGGTGCTTCGAGCATGCGCTGGAACCGCAGCGACACGCTCGGGGTCTTACTGGATTGCGAAGAAAAACAAATTGTGTTTTTCAATCGGTCCAAGAGGTGCTACATTGCCGCCCTAGCATCGACTGAAACGCTTGGTTGCGGGTACTTCCCTGCTGTTGGCGTTCAAGATGCAGATGTGCACTGGAATCTCATGGCTCCCGTTCCGGCAAAGCTGTGGTGCGCCAGCTCCGATTTCCAGTTCCCGATGGCTGTAATTTCTGGTGGGCTCGTTGCTTCTCCGTTCAACGGCGCGACTATCAGTTGGGATGGGAGACGGAAGGGCAACCATCTGCAGCTACTGTCGAACGGCACGACTGTTGTAGCGGGAGATACGACTACCGTCGACGAGCACTACAAGACTGTGATGGCGAGCCAGGGCTTCCAAAACGAGAGTATCTTTGTTGAGATCCGCATTATCGCGCCCGGGAAGGATGGTCGGTGCGCGCTGGGTTTTGGCATCGTCGGTAGCGATTTTACCGAGTTTGACACATCGCTGAACCACAAGCTTGATGTTACGTGCAGAAACGCTGACGAGTCGCTGAATTGGAGCCTCTTCGGCGTACTTTTCGACTTCGAGAAGGCAACAGTCACGTTGTACTCGGATCGGACGGAGCCTGAGCTTTGCGAATTCGACGTATCGACCCTGACCAAGCCGCTTTTCCCAGCTGTATCCACCCTCTGCAACGGCGCTGTGTTCGACGTGAACTTCCATCCTCGCGCGCGTCTGGATCTCCCCCCGCACACATTCTACCCGGCTGCGCAAAACACGAACTCCCACTCAAGCTCTTCGAATGAGATGCAACTGGGAAAGTGTTTGCAGTTGCAGGTTTACTCGTGCGACGGCGGCGAGTTTAGCAGTTCGCACACGGCTCGCAATTGCCTGTTGGATGATACATCTGTGTACAGCTCTGCAAAGGGCGCGAACGTGAACATGGTGCTGAAGCATGAGGTAGATACACCAATGTGCGTGAGCTACATCAACGTTCGAGGTCCTGGACCGGGCTATTCTAGCCCGCTACGTCACGCCGCCGTATTCGTGACGAGCACACCTCCCGACGTCGACAGTTACAAAGCCTTCGACAACATGACTGCTGAGGAATTCGCAGCACTACCTTTCCCGCCCAGCAATGGCCGTTGCCCGCGCGACGAAAGCTTGCCCGTCGCTTTCTTCGTGCTGGATGGGAGCTGTGCACAGATTTCCAAGCAATTGGCCTTCCCAGTCACCGGTCGCTACATCCTCGTCAAGGCAATCTGCCCTTCGTCAGGCACAAATATCGATCTTGGCTACATTGGGTTCTGCGGGATCTTCGACCGAGACAACGGCCCCGCATACAACGAGAGCGCTGTGGGATCGTACAGCTGCGAGGAATGCAAGGTCATGCCCCTCTATGGAGTCTACTATGGTCAGCGAGACGACGACACAGTCAAGTTGTGTGCCGCCTGCTACGACGACAACCGTGGGGACTTGGATTCCGCCTATTACGTTTATGCATCGGCTGACTCCCACGAAGATCAGATGGAAAGCAACACGTTGCTGTGCCCACCTCGTCGGGTGTGGCGCGACAAGATGGCAGGGCTAGTGGACACGTCCAAGAGAACCAAGTCTTCGGGCGCTGGGTTGAATGGAGGTGGCGGAGCAGTTAGCGCGATGGGACTGCATGGGAGATCGGAACGACTGCCGAGCATTGTCACCTACGAGGACTGTGAGTTGTTCTCTTGCGGTCAAAACAATTATGGCGAGCTTTGTCTGGGGCACTGCAACTCCACCAGCAAGCTGGAGCACGTGCCGTTCTTCTCGACCAAGGGCATTCGCGATATCTCGGGCGGCAATGAGGTGCTTGCTGTTGTGATGAAGGACGGCTCTGTGTTTACTTGCGGACTAAACAAGAGCGGCCAGTGCGGCAACGGGACGTTCGAGGAGCGAGTGATTATTGCCACACCTGTTCGCGCTCTCAGCGGCATCGCCATCAACATGGTTGCGGCAGCAAACGGGTGCGAGCATATGCTGGCTGTGGCTGCTGATGGTGCTGTGTATTCGTGGGGCTACAATGACCGCGGTCAGCTGGGACTCGGGTCGACGATTTCGAAGAGCCACACGCCGCGAATGATCGACAGTGTGCGCGAGAAATACCACATCACAACGGCTGCTCTGAGCTACCATCACAGCGCCGTGGTGTCCAGCAATGGTGAGCTGCTGACATTTGGCATGAACGACTGTGGGCAACTTGGGCTAGACCACGTACAGCACCAGCATACACCGCAGTTGGTGGACGCGCTGGCGAGCCAAGTGGTAACCAAGGTGGCATGCGGACTGTATCACACCATCGCAGTCACTGCTGGTGGTGAGGTGTACTCCTTTGGCAAAAACGACTATGGGCAACTTGGCCTCGGTCATGCACGCAACGCTAAGGTGCCCACTCTGGTGAAGGCATCCATCGGCGAGAGCGATGAGAAGATTGTGACTGTGAGCTGCGGGTACTATCACACGGTGGCAGTCACTGAGAAGGGTAAACTGGTCACCTGGGGCCGCAACGATTACGGACAGCTGGGTATCGGCAGCAAAGACCACAAGAACTGCGCACAGTATGTTCCACTGCCTCTGTCTTCCAAGATCAAGACGGCTTCCTGCGGGTGCTATCACACACTCATTTTGCTGTCCAACGGGCGTGTGATGGTCTTTGGCCGGAACAACAAAGGGCAGCTTGGCGCTGGCTCAAGGACGCTGCCATCGGCCGACCTGCCCCTTCCCGTCCCATCCAACTCACTGGCTAACGACGAGGTTGTCCGCGTTGCAGCGGGATTCTACAGCTCGTATATCCTGACTGGGAGGTCTACTGACAACCGTGGCGGGGTTGGAGGAACCGACGATGCCAGTCAAGCGAAGGATCTACCGGAGAACAGCTGTCTCGCGAACTCGGATGCGCTATTTGAGTCGCTGATGAAGGAGATCGACCGCAAAAACGTGAGTGGAGAGACGATGGTGAAGCGCGCACCACTCCAGGTCAAGCGAAGCAATCTACAGAAGAAGCTACCACTTGTCAAGCTTCATGCTGCTGGCTGGGCCATGACTCGCGCTCTGATATACCAGTCGCTTCGGGACGCAGAGAACAGCGACAAGAAGCGCCAAGGTTCTGCGAATGGCCGCGTGAATCCGGTGCTGACGAAGTTTATCAGCTTTTTGCTGGAAAACCTCGAGCTGCTACAGCTGGATCCTGCTACGAGCGGGGATGCAGGTGCCATGATGACGGCGATGTCTGCACACCAGTTGGGCACGTGCGGTGCACTGAAAAGCGTGTGCGTCGGGTTGCTGCAGTACTTTGGTGCCAACGCTTCTGCCTCGTTAACCTCACCTACTGCTGGGGCGATGACTAGTGCAACCCCTGATGTGATCTACGCGCACTTCTACCGAAACCAAATCCTCTGGGTTCTTCTTTCGTGCGGCTCTGTGAACAACGACGTAGGTGCAATTATCGCGGCGAATTCGGAGGTATCAGCACTCATCATCACCGGGATGAACTCGCCTGACCTGGCGACGGCTACGGTGTGCATTCGACTGGCCATGCTGGTTTTCCCGCTTCACTCTGTCTCGTCGCTGAACAAGATCCACCGCACGCTACAGCCAACCTCCCCGTTCTCAGGGGACATTGTCAGTGCTTTGATGACGTTGGTGGGGCTCCCACTGGTGCTGCGACCTCGCCTTTGCTCGCATGAGCTGGGTTTGGAGTGCTCCAGCATGGCGCTGTGCAAGTCAGCGCGGTGCCTGAAGGGTGTCTGCGTAGCCAAGGACAGTGGCGTCGCTCAGATGCAGCAGCTTGTGCTGGAGAAATCGCACGTCGCGGAGGCGAAAGCCGCCGAAGCTGTAGCCCTATTGCGGTATCTCACGATGTACCCAACATGGAAAGTGGCGGTTAACGCCGCGCTTGCCCGGGGATTCGCGAAAGCGGAAAAGATCAGCGAGCTGCTTGACACGATATGCACCTACTACACCAATGTGCAGCAGAGCGACAGTTCTAGCATAGTACCCAGCGTTGGGGTACTTGACGTAGGCGATTCAGTGGGCGACTCGATTACGCTGCGAAAACCCGAAACCACAAGTTCGTCGCCGGAAATCGAGGAATCAATCAACAACGCTCAGGATGGTAATGGCCCTGGGAGCGATAGCAGACGAGATGACGCCGATGCACACACGACAGCACGCGATAAGCACTCGCTGATGCTGTGGCAGAAGGCGAAGGATGCTCTGGATGGCCTAGCGACCATTTTGGCGGCTGTTTGTATTGTTGGCGGGCACGTGGAAGGATTTCGAGAAGGTGGCACCGTAGTCATTGAAGGTGACGAGGTGTCAGGCAATGCGAAGGCGGGGGTGCTCGTCGGAATCAAGAAAGACACGCGCACCGCAGATCTCGTGGCCCAAGTCATGGTGCATTCGAGTGCCGACGGTCCCATAACGCCATTCGTTGAGCCAAATGCGCGTGTTTTGGCGCTGCCAGTCTCAAAGTTGCAGGTCGTAGAACGTATTCCAGCTGTCATTGACATGTTCGACAGCCTGGACAGTGTCGTGGTGACGCTTGCAACGATGTCCTCGCCCTCTCCCCCGACGGATGAAGCGAATGCGCTGCATTGCGACTTGGATCAGCCCCAGAACAACTCGGTGCAAGAGATCCTACGCGGCCGGCTCAAGATGTATAAGCAGCAGGTGCGGTGGCGAGCTACCAA
>JAADYJ010000681.1:0-16381 GCA_023338205.1 Halophytophthora polymorphica
ACCCGGACGCAGATGGAGAAGCAGCTACTGCATCCCGTTCAGCAATGTGCTCCGCTTCCAGCTCGGCCCAGTTGGGTGTGTCGACCTGGACGTACGGTTTGAGCCTCTCGACCAAGTACTCCCCCATTTCCCTGAACGAAAGCTCGGAGGGCACGGTGATTAACACTATGCCCAACGCCAGGCACTCTGCTGCCTTGTAGCGGTCCCTAGCCATCATAGCGCGCAGATTAGTTCATATTCCACGCCAACACGCACACACACATAGCCTTACCTGTTTACCATGGCGACGAACTCGCCGCGATAGGGGCTGTAGAAGGAGCACCAGAAAGCATGCTGAGCCCCCTGATGCTCAAAGGCAAACTTGCGGCCTCCGAGCTTCGCGAAGGCGTCCAGTTCCAGAGCGCTAGCGAGCTCGCGCCGCGTAGAGAGAAAGCGGATGCCAAGGAAAGCGAACAGAAGGAAGGCCATCATGGCCTCGCCCTTGGAGTTGTTGCGGCGGCATACCTTGCAGTCGCTGGTGCGGGCGGCCACGGCCCCCACCGATCCCTCGAATTCGTGGCCGAGCGAACACACCATCTTCGCCTCGTTGGCAGGGCCCCGACCGAGTCCCGACCACCCCTCCACCACGCGTATGCCCTGCACGGCCAGCTGCGCGTAGACGTCGTCCGTAGTGCGTCGCCCCCTCTGGATCCCCTGAGACTTGGCATGGTGGCGAGGCGTGGCGAGGCGAAGCGGAAGCGGGATTTTTGAAGTGAGAACGAGCACCGCATGGAGGCTTCAACCGTCTCAAGAGCGGGTCGGTGAAGCTTTTTGGCGTGGAGCTGGCCATCGACAACGAGTACGTCTTCCGCGACAAGAAGATGCCCATGCTGGTACGGCTGCATGCTGGAGGTGCGCGGCTGCCTACACGTCCGAGGAGACGCCCATGAACAGCTACCTCAACATCGACGCGCAGCTGCAGCGCCGTCACGAGCAAGCAAGTGCCAAGCACGGCGCCGGGCCTCGCGTGCTCATCTGCGGGTCCGTGGACAGCGACAAGTCCACGCTGGCGCAGATCCTCTTCAACTACGCGCTGTGGCTGGGCGAGAAGCTCACACTCGTGGAGCTGGGCGTGGGCCATGGCTGTCTGAGCGAGCCGGGCGCACTAGCCACCTCGCTGCCTCACCGCTGGACATGAACTCGCTCAGCGTGGAAGAGTTCATCCTCACGAACCTGCTGGCCTTCTTCAACGGCCACACACCAGCCTCAGAGAACGTGGGGCTCTTCCGGTATCATCAGCAGCTGGTAACGGCTTCCAAGCGCCGCGTGGCCAACAACGAAGAGGTGAACACCTCTGGCGTGTTCAACACGTCTGGCTGGATGGACGGCCTGGGCTTTGACCTCTTGGTGCACATCCAGGACTTTAAGGTGGTCGTGGTGCTCATGATTGGCTACACTTACGGCCCACGGTCACAAGTGAGCAATCTGCATATTCCTATTAACCTACCGTGGCCACTGCTTGCAAACAACCTTCTCCGCCGCCTACCGCAGTCTCCGCGCCGAGTCAACGTAGCTCAGTTCACGCTCGGCGCGTGCACGCAGCGCATAGGTAGCCATGACGCCCGCGAACGTCGAAGGCGAGACCGCGTAGTCTCGGATGGCCTCCGTGCGCGCGCGGACATTCTCGAGCGTCTTGAACACCTGCGAGAGCTTCAACTCGGCGTCCTCCAGCGCCAGATGGAACTGGCACGCGTCGGGCTCTCGACGCAACAGACGCACATACTCCTCCCCGAAAGCCTGCTCCACCGCGTTGCGCAGCAGGTCGTAGCGGCACTCGCCCACCCACCAGCGGCAGAAAGTGTGTGCTGCCACTAGCCCATCGCGAGCCAACATGCCGGCCACCCACCGGCCCGTCGGATGACCCGTGTTGAGTCGCGCGGCCCAGTCAGCGTGTCCCAAGTGCCTGCACATGGCTTCTACTTCACTCGCAACCAGCACCGCGTCGACTGGATTGCCTTCGAAGTGCGTCCACACGAGTCCTTCCACCTCGCCGGCTGCAGGGTCGGCCACCTTGGCCTTCAGCACCCAGCCGTACTCGAAGCGGCTCTCTAGCTGCTCGTATGGGTCGAAGTACGCCAGTGAACCGTCCAACACCACGCCCACCTTGGAGCTCAGCGCCTCGCACTCCTCCAAGCTGGAGGTGGCCACCACCACCGCAGTGCTGTCGTGCTGCTGTGCAATGTGACGCCGCAGCACGCGCCACACCTGCTCACGCGCCTCACTGTCCAGTCCTCGGGTGGGATCGTCCAGCAGAACCACGGGCGGAGACCCGAGCAGCGCCAGTGCGAGGCACAAGCGACGCTGTTCGCCGCTCTGCAGACTGCTTGCCAGTCGATGCTGCACCGAGAGCAGCCCCATGGCGCTTAGCATCTTGTCCGCCAGCGCATCGTACACTGCTGGACTGCACCCGAGAGCCTGGAGTCGCGCACGCAGGGTGATATGTTCACGAGCACTCAGCGCACTGGTCAGCGTCCCGTTCCCCGGTGGACAGTACCCGACGCAGCGACTCTCGCGAAGTTGTTTGTGCGACCAAACAGCATCCTTCCCATCGAGCATCACACGCCCGGCAGTTGGGAGGATTTCCCCGCTGAGGATCTGCAGTAGTGTCGAGCAGCCGCTGCCTTGCACACCCAAAAGAACCAGACACTCGCCCTTCGCCACGCCGAAAGAAACCGGCCGTAATGGCGCCACTTGTGCCTGCTGGCCACCCTCCGAGTCATCATACCCAAAGACCTTCGTCACGTCCTGCACGAGGATCACATCTGTCCGCTCCGTCGCCTTTTGGTCAAGTTGGGCAGCGACTCGTTGGGCCTCAACTCGGACTCCTTCGTCTGTTTCTTCTGCTCCTGGACAAGCAGGCCTCTCCTTCTCGGAATCGAGCGCTGGGGCGATGTAGGGGTTGACTGCAAAATAAGCCCGCGCGTCTGGGTGTGTGAGCGCCATCTCTAACGCCAGGACGACCCCCATATACAGCCAAGCTGTGATCGCCAGGTACAGGATGGACACCCCCGTGACGTTACCTGCAAACGGCCCGCCGAGCGCTGACACGCCCCCAGACACTTGAGCGCTTTGCTGCTCTGCCAGCAGGTGGAGCCCGTAGCCGAGAGCAAAGTGCGGTGTGAAGCTGAGCATATCCTGAAAGAACTGCGCCACACCGCTCCCAATGCGTCCAATGGGCCCGCAGACGATGAAGAGCGAGTAGCTCAGCACCGCGAAGAGCAGGAAGGCGGTCACACGTGAGTCTCTGCCTTCACGGAAGCAGAAGGACACGCCGTACGTGAACGCGCACAGGGCAGGACCAAACAGCAGAAGCAGCGTCACTGCCGCCCCCAACGGCGCTTCCGTCTCGTCGTTCTTGTCCCTGGCCCACGCCGAGACGTCCCAAGTGACGACTGCAAGTACCAACAGCGTCGCCGACGCGAAATAGAGCAGCAAATCCGTCGCGTAGTTTGCCAGCCAGAACGCGGGGACGCGTAGCCCAGCGAGGAACTCTTGGTGCTTTACGTTGCTCCGAGAACTTCTTCCTCGCACCAGCCGGGTGATGATGACCGCTGGCATGTACGAGAAGGTCAACTGCACCAGGAAAGCGTTCATTGTCACGCCTTCGCGTTCGGAAATCGCGGTCTGGCACTCGTGGCTGGCCAATGGGAGCGGGTGGTTGCTCACTGCCAAGCGAAGGCTTGCGTTTCCGGTGAGCGCTCGATACATGGCCTGGTCCATCTGTGCCTTGAAGATGCCGCTGGCGTGGGCACTGGACGTATTGACAAGCAGGTCATAGCCGAAGATGCTGTCCTCGGTCGACGAGTAGACAAGAAGCGCAGCGAACTGGTTCGAAATGAACCCCCCCGAGCGGTCAAAGCCTTGGTCGAATAGAACCTCTGCCAGTTGCAGCACCAGCGACTCCTCGTTGGGTGAAGACGATATGCTGAAATTCGCGAGCTCGTCGCTATAGTCGACCCCAAAGACGACCATGGAGCTATTGGAGCTGCCACTCCCAGTCGAACTGAGTCCATCTGGCTCCGAGAAGCTGCTCGTCGAAATGCCCATAGGGCTCACTTCTTCCCACGCAGATGCCTCGAAGACCTGTGCACATGCTCTGCTCCCATTTGCGCTGCTGCTTTTATCGCCAAGCATACAGTAGTAGGGCACATGGAGATCGCCGACGCCCTTCATCTCCTCTGCCAACGCGTCGGCGCTCAACTCGAACGACGGGTGGTCGAAGTTGGTCTTGAATGATCCCATGATGGCCATGAGCATGAACAGCAGCACCACGGGGAGGGCCACGGTGCAGAATGTTGAGCGTCCTGTTCGCTTCAGCACGCGGAGTCGCTGTTCCACCAGCACGAGAACTTGTGCGAAGATCACCGAACTGTTTTCCGCCAAGGCTTGCATCATTCCGCGTACCGTTCCCTTGTCTGCACTTGAGACGGATGTTGCGAGTGGTGCAGCTAGATTCGGCTGATCATTGGCCTCCTCCACGTCCAAACGCGTGGACGTATCTTCGCTCAATAGCGGCAGACCGCTGAGCGCAATAACTGCGGGAGAAGCCAGAACGCCCAGGACTGTCGGGAACGCGTCCTCCAGCGTCGCCATTGAAAGCTCGTACTTCGTTACCCCGAGCAACGTATACTGCTGTGTCTCGAGCCGCTGGAAGAGTTTCGGGAAGCAGGGGCTATTCTCCGCTGGGATGGAGACAACAAACTTCTCCGCCGAGTTCAGCGATACGTGCACACTGGCGTGAACGCACAGCGATGTGAGTAAACCTTTCACTGCCTCTTCGTTGAACCGAGATGGCATCTTGTGCAGCGTCAGCGTGTACCCCATGCGAAACCTGGTCTTGAGTTCGTCCGCTGTGCCAAAAAACACCATTTGACCGTTTGCCAGAACGCCGATTTGGTCGCCCAGCGCCTCCGCTTCTTCGATGTCTTGGGTTGTGAGAATGATCGTCCGGTCTTGCTGCTGGTTGCGACGCAGGACGCCCCACGTTCGTTTGCGGCTGTATGGGTCCATTCCACGCGTTGGCTCATCCAAGAAGACAAATTTCGAGTGCGCATCGTCCAGAAGCGCGATTGCCAGCGTCAGTTTTCTCCGCGCTCCGCTCGCGAGGTACGTCGCCTTCACATGTTGCTGGTGGGAAAGACCAAACTCTTGCAGCCGATGCTGAACCTCACGGGTGGCACTCGCGTCATCCTCGAAAGCCTTCAGCTTGGCGTAGAACCGCAGGTGATCTAGTACCGTGAGGTCTGGGAACAGCACGTCCTTCTCAAAGCATAGCCCCATCATCGTGCACAGCACACGCGCGTGCTTGGACCACGAATATTCCTCGAATGTCACCTCGCCCGACATGAGCTCGGAACGCAGCGTCAGGAGTGACATCAGCGCTGTCTTCCCTGACCCTGATGCTCCAATGATGCAAGAAATCCCGCCGAGAGGCAGCGCCAAGTTGATGTTGCGCAGGACCGTCTTCTGGCCTTCCAGGGTCGGTAGATACGTCGTCACGCGGTGCAAGCAGAGGTGCCTATTCATCACTGTGCTCGCCACGGGTCGCGAGAGTGTGGTTCGGCTGGCGGTGGATGACGTCGACGCGTAGAATTGTCCCGTTCCCCTTGAACTATCCGGATCATCTTCGTTCACGATCTGTTGGTCCATTGGCCTGTCATCTCGTTGTCCGCGGGTTGAGATGCTGTACAGGAGCGTGGATTGCGGGACCATCGCGGGGGCGTTGCGTCCAGGCTCGTCGCTGCTCTTCGTTATCGCCGCTGGTGTCTGAAAGCTGCGCTTCCAAAACGACGGCAAGAACGGGAAGTACCATGGCTCCGCGATCCTGCCTCTTGATCCGTAGTCTCCTTTGGGAATGACGCGATCAAAGTACAACCCCAGCAGCGTGTACACGATACAGTCGAGCAGCAAGTAGCCCAGACTCTTTCCCAGACTCTCCAAGCGGAAGAGCTCGTTTACATTGTCGAAGGTGATGCCGTGCTGCACACTCTCGGCCGCCAGCAAGGCTTTCATCGCCCTGGCCATGGCGACCTGCGGCAGCAAGTTGACGCCATCAGGACCATACGCGAGTAGCCGCTCCTCCAGGAAGAGGATCGTGATCACCAGTAAGACGCCCACCCACGAGCCTCCTCGGGCACTTGAAAAAAAAGCCGAAATGAAGAACGCGAAGCACCACAGACTCCACCCGTAGAGGTTGAGTAGCGCAAACACCAGAAAGGAGCTACTGTTCGGGAATAGCGAGAAGGCCGATGTGACCACGAGCTGGAGAAGCGCCGCGACAGAGAGTGCAAGCCCATGCGTCCAGTACCACGACACCCACACCAGTCGTTCGCGCACTCCCAGTACCCGCAAGTATTCGCGCGTGTGTGACTCCGCTTCGTCAATGTAGGTGCGAATCATCATGGCCACCGAATACACGTAAGCGATCGTGAGCAGCATAGGGAAGAGCTTCTCCGCCCGATCATAGAAGCTCGACGTCTTGGTCCTTGAAACCGGCATGGGGAAGGACCGAGCACCGAAGTATGGCTGCGGAAGCTGTCGCAACGGCGCCAGCAGCGAAGCTTCGAGTGCGCCGTCGTCGTCTGCGCTAGCCACGAACGCCGTGGTATTGAAGTCGAACGCGGTGGAGGAGTTCACGGTCGAGTTCCTGTCGATCGTCGCCTGAAGTGCCCGCACAGTCTGCCAACTATTGTAGATCTTGTTGTCGCCCCCGAAGACGCCGAGCAATCTCTCGTCCAGCGCGGATGCAATACCCTTGGTAGTGTTGCTACTCGCGACCGAGCCCTCTTGAAGGCAGGTAGTGCTGTTGGAGTCAGTCGTCGTATCCCATTGCGGACGGCAGTTGACAAACCGCGCCACGAGCGTCTGCAGAGTTGCAAACCCCTCTCGTGCGTAGATCTGGTAGTCTTCCGTCACCACGTGGTGGTCTCGCATGGGATCCCACAACTGCTGCTGGCCGGCGGAAGCTGCAGTCCCGACGGCGTGGCCCGCATTCACATTCATGCGAATCGAGTACGCGAGCGACGGCGCCGTCTCGCCAAAGCTGGAATTGTCATCCGGAACGCCATGGAAGACGAGCGCCGCGTGGATCTTGGGGTAGGACACATTAACGCCGTAGTGCTCTGCTGTCACGTAGCTCTCGAGCTCCTCCTCGCTCTCGAAGAAGCTCACGACGTCCGTGAGAGCGGGGATCGTGAGCGCCAAGCTTTGGTTCCCGGAGCGTCGACCGAGCGACAGCTGCGGGTGCCACCGCGCGATGCTAGGCAGGAAGTAGTCGCGCGTGAACGGCGTGTCGGGAACGAGCGCCAGGCGGTGTGGCGCCACCAGCTCCTCGCATGCCAAAGGCAGTGCGTTCGCCGCCGAGGCGTTTGTGCTCACAAAGCCGTGGACCAGCATCCCGTGCGCACAACGCGCGACGTCTTTCTCGCCCAAGACGCCTTTGCGTACGAGGTCCTGTCGCGCCTGGTCCACCAACGACAGCAGCAGCCCAGCCATTGTCGTCTCCTGGACGACGAAGGTCGGCGCTCGGTCGCTCATGCCCGCAAAGACGCTGATGGACGTGGGGGTGACGGTGCTACCTGTCGTCAAACTGTCCCACCACCGCGCAGGTGTGTAGCCTTCTGTGCTGACGCTGAAGTCATCGCCGAGCGCGTCGCTCCAGCCGTCAGATATCGTCCGCGAGGCGGCCACCACACGCCAGCAGCCCATTGCCAGCAGCGTCAGCAGCGGGAAGACGAACTCCAACGCCGTGGCCCACGGATTCTTGCGCTGGAAAAGCAGCTTCCAGTTCTTCCAGAGCAACGCGGCCAGCGGGTGGCTCCACGCCGGCGCCTGCCACCTCGGCACAAGCCACGCCAGCGGCCGCATCGACGCCATACTGCGCGAGCTCGATTGGATAAATGGGCCCAGCTACCTGCCGTCGACTCCGCCAGGTCTTAGACCCAGCCAGGGCCAGGGCCGCGAGCAGGCGTCCGGTGCCCGCGAGCGGACGGAAGCCGCATTGGGCTTCCGGGCGGCAATGTCACTCTTCCCATCACGCAATTGCTCCTGAAGGAAGTGCACCGATTGGGTTCTGGTTTCTTGCGATTTCGCTCAATACAAGGTACGCTTCATTCCAGTCCGACATAGGCAGCCTAGTCTGCCGAAGTGTAGAAAGCGGGACTCACCTCGTTCTGGCATTTCGATGTGCTTTCAATCCTACCGCGTTATGCGCACGAGCTGACGAACAGCGAATGCAGATCCTTCCTTTCTGGACTGGAAATCCCTGGCGTGTATGCGATTCTCTGTTCTTGCGGAGTTCCAGGTTCCAGGTTTTGGGGGTTCACGCTCTCGTGCGCTGGGAAATCAGGTGACCAGCCCGCCTTTTGTGCCAAAAACGGAGCGTGTCTCGATAGCTACACCACTACAACCCATCGGCGTTTGATATCCTCACGTGGAGCCAAACTTGGTCTGCCACTGCTGATACCTCCTCAGCAACTGCTGCGCCGAAGGCTTGGTCTTCCCCAGCGCCCTCAGCACGTCCTCGGGCTGCACGTGGCCCAGAACCTGCTTCCAGTCCGTCTCCGTGGCGGCGTCTCCGACCTGGTTGCCCAGCGCCAGCGACTCGGAGCTCTCGGTGGACTCCAGCTTCTCCATGAGCCTGCGCACTGGTGCCATGCAGCTCTCCTTCGCCACCAGCTTAATGTCGGCGCCAGAGTAGCCTTCGGTGCGCGCAACGGCCTCCTCCAGGGAAAATTCGCTCGGCGTGTACGGCTTGAGCAGCGACGCAAAGAGCGCGTGACGCGCATCTTCCGACGGCAAACCCACCAGCACGCGCTTCTCCAGGCGGCGTAGCATGGCGGCGTCCAAGTCCCAGGGCATATTGCTCGCCGCCAAGACGAAAACGACGTCGTTAGTCTTGGCGAGGCCGTCCATCTGAATGAGCAGCTCCGTCTTCATGCGACGACTTGCCTCGTGCTCCTGACCACCTCCACCGCTGTCGCGCTGGCCCATAATAGAGTCGATTTCGTCTAGGAAGATTGTTGACGGCGCGTGGTGTCGCGCCAGCTCGAACAGCATGCGGATGAGTTTCTCCGAGTCGCCGCGATACTTGCTGACAATGGACGACGCCGAGATGTTGAAAAAGGTGGTGCGGCATTCTGTGGCTACGGCCTTGGCCAGCATCGTCTTCCCGTTTCCTGGTGGACCATAGAGCAGGATGCCGGTCCAAGGCGAAAGTAGACCCCGGAAGAGCTGTGGATACTTGAGTGGCATCACCACGGCCTCTTTTAGCAGTCTCTTGGTCTCCTGCAGGCCGATGACGTCGCCCCACCGCACATCGGGGTTCTTCTGGAAGATCTCGCGCGTAATGGTCTCAGCCAGAGGGCGCAGCTCCGAGTCGCTGAGGAAGGAAGGCAGCGGCTTCAGCAGCCGTCCTTCCACGCTCTCTTCGGGCTGTTCGTCTACCATCGTCCCCTTCTTCACGTTGTTACTGGATCCCTTTCCGCTCCGACTCTGGATTTGTGCAGGTTTCAGGCCGACAAGACCCAAACCTGCTGCCGAGTCCTCATCCGGGCCCTGGGCGCCTCTTTTGTCAGATTTAGCTGGACCTGACTGCTCAGCGGCGGCGGCCTCACTGGCGTGGCACGACCCAGGGTGTATTGCCTTCATTGCCACATTGTTCTCCACGCGCGCCTCTGTTGGCATATGCGAAGATGAGTACTCGTTGCGGCGGCTCCTTCTCGCTGCGGCAGCGAACTTCTTATCATTCGCCGAGTTGGATCGCCCGTGCTCGTCGGGCGACAACCTCCGCACCAGTTTCGGTCGCTTGCCGAACTTGATCTCTTGAAAGTCCTCGTACTCCTGACCACGTAACGAAGGGAAGACACACAGCAGGAAAGTGAATCGATCAAGTGTGTTTACTATGGACACAGGTCGGTTGCTTGGCGCGTGCGTACCTGAACAATGCGCAACAAGTCGAGATTCTCCACGACTTCGAACTTGGAGAGAGCCACGCCGGCCTCTTGCTGCAACTTCTCGGCAGTCTGTAGATAGCCATTTTCCGTGCAATGCTGCAGCATCATAACGAGAACGTTGCGCCGTCGGTCTATCAGCCGCTTTTCCTCCTGCAGCACGAAGACCAACAAATACGTCAGAACAAGCGCACAACCGTTGCAAACGATAACTCAAAGCAGCCTCAGTCTGCATTGTCTCGCCAGTGTCGCGGCGACAACGCACCGCTAACCGGCTTTCGTTCTGTGCCTTTAGCTGCATGAGCGAGCTCATCCTGTCTTTGATCGCCGCGTTGAGATGTACTGTGTGCTGTCGTGGGCGGAGGAAGCAGCAAACGTTGGTGCGAGTGGGCTAACGAACCGCAGATCCGTTTTGCCTACGCTGCCGACCGACTGGTAGGAAATAGACTGCAATGCCATCCCGGGTTTTCGCTGGAGCTGGCGACCAGCTCGCGAAGCTGTATTCAAGCTCAAGCAGCTCCCGTAGTTCTCACAGCCAACGTCCGCCACTCCACAACGATGTCATATGCGAATTACAAGTGGCTGGGGGTTGAAAGGGCGTGCGATCTTTTGACTTTCGCGCTTCTTGCCGCGTCGGATCCGTGGAGAAATCAGCATCGACCTGTGAAGAAATACGCCGGCATGCAATCTATTAACAAGCACGTCGCGGTGGCTGTGACCAAGCACACGCTTTGCACACGGCCCGAACGAAGGACGTCGCCTTCCGCTCGAGACACCACCACGGTTGCACTCCAATATACCGCCGTGAACTCAGGCTTCGACATTGTCACGCTCCGCGTCGACTTCCGCGAGTCAACCGATATACGATTGCATTTTCCATCGGACAGCACGCGCGCTGGGCACTACACTCCAACGAATACTACAGACCACACGTTTGAGAAGCCGAGCCACTCGCTGACATTTGAGTGCAAGCTGTATCCGTTCGAGCAGCGCGTGTTGGTGTACGCGGTTAAATCGGCAAAGCAGCGTGCGTTTGTGCGTGTAGAGTACTATTTGCTATCGGTGGACACGCCTCCGATGGACACTATCGTTGAGCATAAGACAAACACGACGACGGAAATCCACCAGTATCAACAGCGCAGCAGGCGGGTTTTCAACCACCTCATCAAGTGGAAGCCGCTCCCATGCGTCCCTGAGGAAGAGATCGACAGAGCCTGCGCTGAGGTCAACCGATACTGCCAACATCACGGAGACATTTTCGTCGATGCCAGCTTCCCACCCACAGAGGCATCTCTATACGATCTTAGTACCTCGGAGAAGTTGCCTGACGCCGAAGCATCCGTGTATGCTCTGTGCACATGGAGGCATTTGTGTGACGTGTTGGACTCATCTTGGGCTTTCGCTAAGACCCGCTTCCACGATTCACCATCGCAGAATTCCGAGTTCTACACGTCGGGACTACCGCTACAGGATTCCTTCCTGTGTGCACTGTCGATTCTTGATCCTCAGCGTGACTTCTGGCTCGGACGCTGGTTCCCATCGCTGAAGTTGCCCTTGACGATGGAAAAGGTCATGGTTGTGCCGGTTGTTCTCTACGACCGCAGCCTGGTGCGGCGACACGTCGTGATCGATTTCTTCCTGCCCGCTTTCCCCCTTGGACAAGGTTTATTGGTCCCGCGCAATTCGTCTGGTGAATATTTCGCCATGCTGTTACACAAGGCCTATGCAAAGCTTAAAGGCAGCTACGCAGCGCTCACGACCATTCCCACCACCGACATTCTAAAGGAGCTCACGGGCTTTCCTTGGTACGTGTTTGACCGGCAGCAAGCCATAGCACTCCTTTTACACGGTACAAACCCTTGGGGGTAACCTGGGAACTGACGCCAATCTCGTGTTGTGAATTGTTCTTTAGGGTTTGTCTGTACAAAACTGCTAGTGGAAATGACGAGGCTCAACAATTAAGAGATCAAGACCGACTTCGACGTCATATTCACGATGTCCAGTGGCGCTGCAACCGCCCCGGAGCACACAACTCGATCAAGCCACCGTTGATCGTCGTTTCCTTCGGAAAGGCGGATGGTGGCTACCGAGCTTTCAGCATGACATTTCCTGAAGACTCGGGACGCTGCGTATCATGGATCCACGTTCATGATGACCATGGTTATCTCGGAGACTTCATCCGAGGAGGCGCACTGGGAACTGAGACAGAGGTGGCGAGGGATTCGACGGACGTCCAGCTTTCGTGGGAGCAGCTTTTCACGCTGGAGCCGACTGTGTCGTCTCTATCGCTGGGGCAACAATATGAGCGATGCCTAAGACGACTGTTCTTGGAGCCCAACAACAGCACCGTGGTAATGAGCTTCGCAATCAGCGCGGCAACACTCTCCACGGTAATTTTCTCTGTCTCGTATGGGAGTCACTTCACTGTCCAGGACGCGGTGGGGCAGGAAGGGAGCCAGCAAACACAAGTGGATATGCGGCTAAGTCTCGCATCTGTAGAGAAGGACTTCTCGCTGGTCTCCTGCACCGCTGAGAGCGAGGACGACGTGGTTATTAGGGGCACCAGTGATAGAGCCGGAAACGGCACCGGCGGCAGAATTATCACCCAGCAGGTACGAATGAGCTTTAGTACCAGCGACTATCGTGGGGCTTCTAGCCCACAAGAGTTTATACTGACGCTGTTGAATTCGGGGTTGGGGCCAATGTGGTTTGCAGATGGAGAAGACGCTAAGTCCGGGCGAGTACGTTTTGTCCCTACGCGTGAGACAGACAATCACAAGCGATGGCTCTTCGGGGTATGTGGATCCTTCAGAGAGCACCAACACGGACGGTGCGGACGCTGCTTTGCTCACTCGAGACACTGTCGAGGCCAACTTGCAGCTTCTGTTCGACTGTCTCGACTGCGAAGTGCGCCAAAGTCTCTCAACAGCCGACCTGGCAGCGTTCATGCAACTCGTTGAGCATATTAGCATTGTACCTCACGGGTATTCCGATCTTCGTGATTTCGTGGCCCGCCACGGAAGTGTAGTTAAACGGAAGTCTGGCGAGCGGGCTCTGACACTCGACGACCTGCGCGAAGTCTACTCGTCCCTTGCCAAGTCAGTAACAGAGGCATGTGATACAACGGCCGCCAAGACAGAAGCGGCCAGCGGCAATCGCTCTGGTCAAGGCTGTATCCGCGATCTCATCTGGGAAGATCTGAACTGCGTGATTTTGAGCTCCGAGGCAAACGATGGTGAAAGCTATGCTGCCGAGGAAAAGACCATCGATGGGGACGAGAGCGGCGACGGTGGACAGGATGCAACGAAGAGAAAGCGGGTTCCCTCTCAACTCGACCGCCGTGCCATCGCTGAGCTGGTGTGTTGCGTTCACTCGGATACGCCACTGCTGAGCGTCAGCACTCTCCCGCCAAGCTGACAGAGTCTGCCGGGAGTGGTGAAAATTACCACATCCATTCCGTGGCTGTCTTTATCTTTCTGGGTGGGATATCAACGAACGCGCGCTTTCTTGTTCGATTCGTCTCCAAGTATCGCGAACCGCACTGCACCAAGTCCTTCTCGCCCTCCTTCTTGCCTGGCTGACTGTAGGTGGCACGACTGGGCTGCTAACTGGAGCTTCATCTTGGTTCTAACTGTAATTGTAGAGGCAAACAACTACTGTAGTGGCTACATGATACAAAGGTGTTCGCACGCGAGAGGATGGCCAGCGTGCAGACGCCTCACGTCAGCTGCACCTTCTTCTGGAATTCCTGCGTGAGCTCGTCCAGAGTCACGTCCGGGTTGGCCTGGAAAAAGTCCAGGAAGGCCTGCGCGCCTGCCGCCTTCTGCGGGTTGGTCGTCGCCCCCGCGCCCCGCTCCTCCGCTTCGTAAACCACGGTCTCAGCCTCATACTGCAGCTCCTTCTTGTCGTAGTATTCTGGGTCGGCCACGCGCTTCATCAGGTTCAAGAACTGTTCGTACTCGCAGCAGGCCAGCAAGATCTGCACAAAGAACGACAGCCTCGTGTGGCGCTGCCGCTCTTCCGAGAGTGCCATCTCCTCCTCGCAGCGCGTATTGTACTGCTCCATGGTAAAGCCACGCTCGGCCAGAAACGCCTCAATATTGGCGTTGGCAGTGTCGATGAACTGCTCGTGCAGCTCCTTCCACAGTCTGCTCCACACGCACACGCAATAGACGGGTCAGTCCCGAGCTTTCAGCCAAGCGCCACATTGCCAAGGGGGCACCAGCGTCCCCAGCCTGCAGCACGCAGCACGCAGCACGCAGTACTCACTGTTCGACGGCGTCGAGATCTGCGGCCGAAGGCCCGCCCTTGGTCAGCAGGATGGTGAACTGGTCGGCGTGCGCGCCGCAGAAGTCGTTGATGGCGTCCTGGAAAGGCTCGCTGCCGACGAAGGCGGCCACCCACTCCAGTACATCATCGTCCGCCTCCATGTCCTTCACCAGCGGCGTCTCGTACCGCATCAGCAGGTCAATCGCGTCGAAGCTGGCCATGATGTCGTGTCGTGCCGTGTCGTGTCGCGCCGGGCTATGTGGGATCTGCAGGTTGTCGAGGCGTGGGGAGAGGAAGAGGGGGAGGGCTGCCCTACAACGATCCGCGCGAGCTGGCTGCGCGCAGGAGTGGAGAGGACTACCGTCTTCAGCCTCCGCAGCGCCAAAGGAGACTCGCGTGCGTGCAGGGGAGGCGGGGAATGCGCCGCTTGTCGCCACGCCCAGCTCTAAACCAGGTGAGGGAGAAAAAAGGACGCATGGACACGCCCCCTGACGTTAATCCAGTACATTAGCGTCTCTCTGGCGGTGCAACAACGTATCGAGAACTGAGATAGGGTAATCTCAGGTTGGGGCGCGTGCTCTCCAGTTCACAACCCGCCCAGCGCTCCAAGCACCCGGAAGCTCAGCGGAAGTAGCAGTCGAAACTTTCGACTCGCAAGGAGTTTGTAGCTAGCTCATTGTGGCCTCTTTCGCACTGCCACATGGGGACTTGGACGCACTGTCACATGGGACTTGGAACCGTGGTGCAGTTGGTCTGCAGGTACGAGCTCCGCCTTCACAAGAATGTGCCCAGCGTACTCGGTCTTCGAGGACAGACCGGCCTCCAGTTGAGATGTCCAGTGGTCAAGCTGCCATTGGTGCGTCTGTCGCGCACAAAGGGCTCCCTCACTTCGGAATACACCGACTTCCAAGCAACCGTCTTAGAGCTACCGCTTCTGCTTCCCACCTCAAAGCAATACTCGCTACTGCGATCCACCCGGGGCTGGCCTCGCTCGCCTGCCCTTACACGCACCCTTGCCGTAGTGGCAGCGGGCTCATTCCGGTCATTGATCCGCGAGAATCGCAGCGAGCCACGACTGGAAACCCGGACACTTCCTCATTAGGTGGTATTTGGCACGAGCCGAACAGCCGCCGAGGTGGCAATCTTCCTTGCAGTAGTAGCAGGGTGTCTTCATCGTCGAAAACGGCTTGGGCTCTGACAAAAGCCACGACCATACAGGAGATTGGGGCCGGCCGGCGCGCTTCCAACCACCGGCAGGTGTTCGCTTGAGAATCACGTCACGCTCGACGTAGTAGTTCTTCTCCAGCGAATCCCAGGTTTGCGTGACACGCGGACGGAAGCATAGTATCCCCAGGCAGTCGAGAATGGCCTCCGCGATCTGCGCAAACGATCCGTGGACAATCTGCATGAGGTAGTAGCCGTCTTTGGCCGCCTCCCACGCCTTGAAGTTGTCATGTTCGACCGCTAGCACGAAATCCTTGCCGGTTTTCGCCCAGTGCTCCACTTGCGTGAAATGCTGCCGGTCTTGATACTCGGCAGCAATCTTGTACTCGAGGTCGATGGCGTCTGCATCCAGACCGCTCAGGAATCTCCCCTTTCGGAAGGAGCTGTTGGGCAGGAACTCTTCCAACAACAAGACCATCTGACACTCGCCGCGCGATTCGTGAAGGTAACAGTCAGGGCATGCTCGAAGCATCCCAGCCCCCAGATGCGTCCAGAAGCGATGCCCCACCGAGCACTCCACGAGCGCGTCTGCGCCGAGCTTCGTCCAGCCCTCCTGCCCACGCTGCCGCGGGACAAGCTCGCTGCCTGAAGCATGCACGACCTTCCTGATGGAGAAGATATTCGGCGATGTCTTCAACAAGACCCGCCGCGTGCTGCCGAGCAAGCTGGAGCTCGGCAGGTTCTGTGAGAGGTTGCAGCTGGCCGTCGAGTACGACGGCCGCCAACACAGGTTGGTCACATTGTTGCGTTGGGGCTGCGTGCAGTTCTGCTAACTGACCATGCGTCCCATGAAACAAGTGGGTGCCCTTCTTCCACCCTACTCTAGATGCGTGGGTTGCACAGATCAAAAGGGACGAGATTAAGTGTCTCGACGCTGCATCGCTCAAGGTCAGACTGAT
>JAADYJ010000682.1:0-16367 GCA_023338205.1 Halophytophthora polymorphica
CCCCCCCCCCCCCACACACACACCTTCTGGTGAGCTGGGTGGCGAGCGGCGCCTGGATTTCTCCCGACCTTCCGCCCTCCGCCGAGATGCGAGCGCAACGTGGCGGGCCCTGACGCAGCACTAGGGCATGCTTGCGCACATCTTGCGACGCCACGCACCCGCCCGGCGCGCTCCATGCTCGACACCACACAGCAGGCACGAAGAGGGGAGTCAACGAAGCGAGAGCGGTCTCCAGTCGCGTCCGCTCGGATGGGGCTCCGCTGACTCTCCTGACGTTACGTGATGGCGCACATGGATGCTCTCGACCGTGTCGACCGCTTGTGGACGTCGTTCGCTCGTGCCGGCCGAGGCCTTTTTGAGTGACCGCTTCGCTTGCTGCTTCCGAGCCTAGACCAGCGCGGAAGATCGCTGCGCCTTCCGGGAGATTCGCGCCAGCGCCAGCAGAGAAAGCAGAGATTCTTGCGGGTGCTGAACTATCGGGAGTCCCGATTCGGGACCCCGCCGCCAGCGACCAGAGTCACACGCCGCAGGGTTTGATGGGCGGTTCAAATCAGAAGACGTTTCGAGACAAATACGGTACTAGCAGGCCTGAGGCGGGGCGTCGGCCAGTCACTCACTTCCGGAACGCCCCGCCACCGCGGCGCGGAGTTCATGCAGTTCACGCACAAGCCAGGCAGCCTTGCGGGCGGGCGGGCGGGCGGCGAGCGCGAGTCTGCGGCAAAAGTTGCCACCATTTCTGCGGCGAAAGTTGCCACCACTTCTCCCCCCGATGGCAGCTTCGAGCACAGCAGGTCCGTCTCAAACCGGAGCGTGCCCTAGCCCGATACACGGACAGGGCGGCTGGCGAAACGCCCCGCACGCCTCGGTGGCGACCAGTGCCGCCCGGGGCTGCAGCGGGAGAGCCCGTGCGGCAAGCAGCCCTTTTGCCCCGCGCCGCCCACACTGCACGCGCAGAGCAGAGCAGAGTAGAGCGGCGCGCCGCGGCGTGGCGTGGCGGGGCTTTGCTGTTGCTGGCCGGCGGCGGGCGGGCGGGCGGGCGGGCGACGACTTGGCTCGGTGGAGGGGCCGCTTCCGGGGCGATCTGCTGGCATGCACAAGCGGTCGTCGCGTTGCGTGAGGCGTCCCGTCTCGGGCATAAAATCCAGGCAGATGGTTACTGACGGCACGGCTGACGGCTCCGACTGCGCCTCACTATGGGACGCGGGAGGATAAGGCGGTCGCATGCCACCAGCCGGTGTGTGACGGGATGGGAGCCTTTGCTGGCTCCCCGCCCTGCCCTTCTGTCCGCGGCCTTGGGCGGCCTCGGGAAAAGCAGGTCAATTCCCAATTTGCTCTTTCTCGGCGACGTCGTTCCTGTGAGTGTGCAGATTACCCGCTTCAGCCCGCAGCAGCAGCAGCAAGCGCTCGCGCCTCCCATCATGAAGGTGTTCTCGGTAGCGACGGTGGCCACGGCCATGATGGCCCTGGCGGCCACGCAGAGCGTGCGCGCGGCCGGCTCGTCGGACGAGAGCAGCGCCGGCACGGTGTCGGCGGCCACGTCGTCCGGCTCGAGCACGAGCGCGACGGCGTCGTCGGGCTCGGCGGCCAACGACTTCATGAGCTCGCTGACGGACGGCAGCTCGTCGGCGGCCACGGCGGCCGAGTCGGACTCGTACCACATGACGCCCGTGCACGTGGTGCAGGCGCGCGTGCAGAGCGACGAGCCGGCGTGGAACTCGGAGCTGGAGCGCTTTGTGTCCAGTTACTACGACGACGCCACGGACGCGTTCGTGGGGCTCATGGACACGGTGAACACGGCGTCGGTGGAGGGCGCGCTCATGTACGTGCAGGCCGAGGGCATCAACTACGACACGCGCTCGGACGAGGAGCGCTGCACGCGCAAGAACGACATGACGTACGTGGTGTTCTACGAGTTCGCCATTGCGCAGACGAACGAGACGCTCGCGCTGTACCAGGACACGGCGGACCAGAACGAGTACGGCAACATGCTGGCCATGGACTCTGGCCGCTGCACGCCCAGCTCGACGGACAGCAGCGGCGCCGAGGTGTTCCCGGAGGCGTGCTACTACTTCAACGGCGACGAGGGCCAGCCGGAGGTGGGCCCCTTCATCGGCGGCACGCTCAAGGAGACGGACGCGCGCGCGCCGTACCCGAACAACATCTGGTACTCGTTCCCGAACACGTGCCCACTCGAGACGTGGTCGGACAAGACGGACGAATGCCGCGCGTCGACCCGCCAGGGGCTCTGCGACGTGGGCGTCATGCCGGACGGCGTGAGCTGCACGTTCAACTACCGCGTGCTGGGCTTCATCCTCATCGACGACCTGGTGGGCATCACGTCCATGGTGAGCAACTCGACGGGCGAGACGTACGCCAACTTCTCGGAGTTCTGCGAGGACGGCGGCGTGGAGTTCGAGGCGACGGAGGCGGGTGAGTGGATCGACGGCATTGAGTTCTGGGAGAACCCGCAGGACGAGGACGCCAACTCGGAGCGCGCGGCCAAGCTCGTGGAGGCCTACTACAACCTCACGAACGGGCTCATCACGACGTCGGGGCTGGACGAGACGACCATCGGCCACATGCTGCCGCTGCCGACGCCGGCCGAGCTGGCGGCTGAGAACCCGGCGTGCTACCTGAACGTCAAGAAGTGCAACTCGGACTACGGCTGCTACCGCGAGCTCTACGGCAACACGTGCACGGTGTGCAACTCGACGTCGGACTCGTCGGACTGCGAGACGGCCCCGAGCGACTGGACGTTCCCGACGCTCGAGCAGGCCGTGGGCGAGGACGGCACGACGGGCGACGCCGACGCTGACAGCTCGACGTCGGCCGCCGACTCGAGCAGCACTGGCGACGCGGCGTCGGGCTCGAGCGCGGCCAGCGTGAACACCGTGTCTGCCGTGCTGGCCACGACGCTGCTGGCTCTGGCCTCGGCGCTGCTCCACTAGACGTGCAGTCAAGCGTGGCGGGTGGCGGCGTCATGACGGACGCGGCCTGTCGAGGGAGCGAGGAGCGAGGCGAGTGAGCCTGTGCTCTGGTTTGTATAGTTGAACTCTTTGGCTGGTATTTGAAGAAAGCGCCCGTTGCTGGGAGGTTTTCCCGTGCTCGCACAAGAGGATAAAGCATACAAGCCGCTTGCCTTCTCCGCCCTGCCACCTCGCGTCTGTGTCCTGCTGCCTTGGCTCAATGCGCCGGCGTCGGGGCGGCCGGCGTGCGCGTCATGACCCAGGCCGCCATGCTCTTGCTGCGCTCCTGCGGGAACTCGTCCAAGATGGCCTCGAAGCGCGCGCTCGTGAGCACAAAGAGGCTGGACACGCACACCGCCATGCACGTGGCGTTGCGCGGCGTGCCGAAGAGCAGCGAGCGCTCGCCAAAGTAGTCGAACGGGCCCTTGAGGATCTGCTCCTCGCGCTCCGTGAGCCGGTTGATGTCCGGCGCCGAGCCCACGCGCGCCATGGCGTCCAGCAGACTGCCCGTGGGCGGGCCCGGTCTGCTCGTGCGCTGCTTGGCGGCTTGCGGCCGGCTTGTGCGTCGTCTGCGGGCGCGACTCGACGCCTTCTTGCTCACGGCCACCCACTCGTTCACAGACACGTCGTTGTCGTCGTCCTGGTCGCTCTCGTCGCTCTCGTCGAGGCGCTCGGCCGGGCCTTCCGCGACGACGCGGAGCTTGCGCACGGCCGAGATGGCCACGAGCCCGCTCTCGACGATGTAGAGGCTGCGCCCCATGTCTCCGCGCTGGATGATGACGTCGTTGCGCACGAAGAACTCGTGCTGCAGCGCCGCCACGACCGCGCGCGCAAAGGCCGGCTCGCAGCGCGCAAAGAGCGCCACGTGGCGCCGAAAGTTGGCGTGCACGTGCAGCGCCAGCTCCTGGCGCACGGACGGCGGCAGGCCGCGCAGCAGCTCGCGCTCGCGGTACCCGCGACTCTCTCGCCACGAGAGCGCGAGGTAGACCTGCATCTGGCGCCACGTCTCGCGCGGGAAGCGGTGGAAGCGCAGGAAGTGGCCCACCTGCGCCACCTTCTCCTCGTACTCGGCGCGGCGGCCCAGCTCCATGTCAAAGTACTTGAAGAAGGCGCCCGAGAGGATGCTGAACATGGCCACGGACACGAAGATGACGGCCAGCGTGGCCGCCGTCTCGGCCGCGTTCAGCGGCAAGATGTCTCCGTAGCACACCGTGGTGATGGCGCCGATGCTGAAGTGGTAGCTGCGCACGTACGTCTGCAGCAGCGGCACGGCGCGCACGGCCGCCAGGTCGCGCACGCTGTCGTCGAACACGAGCATGCCCGGCGCCGTGAGCCACGACACCATGCCGTCCTCGTACGCGAGGTACGAGAGCCCGAAGAAGAGGCACGAGACCCAGTGCGTGCCCAGCAAAAAGTCGAGGCCGAGGCGCACGAGGTAGCACAGCCCAGGCGTCAGGCCTCGCAGCCGCGCGTCGTAGAGCAGGAAGCGCTGCACGCGGTCGCTCAGGCGGTGGAAGTGCACGCCGCGCAAGAAGCGGTTGAGGCGCAGACAGGCAAACGTGTGCCAGTTGAGCAGCCCGCCCGACGGCGAGAAGAAGAGCGGCCACACGGACGTCGTGGCGGCCGGAGGCGCGCGGCCCGCGGCCTTGAGCCCCAGCACGACGGCCAGCATGGCCAGCTCCAGTGGCAGCATGGCCAGCACGTCCACCACGTACCAGCCGTGGCGCCAATAGTGGCGCGCGATCCGCGGCGGGTCTCGCACCCACGCGCCGCTGGTGTCCAGGTACGGGAAGTGGTGGCGGTGCAGCTCCCAGTCCACCAGACACGCCACGTCCGCCACGACGTACTCGAGCGCGAACCAGAGCACCACAGCCGTCTCATACTCGCGCACATTGAGCATGGCGTCCAGGAAGCCGATGCGCAGAGGGATGACCACGAGGTAGTAGAGCGTCACGAGCAGCATGACGGCGCCCCAGACGTTGCGGAAGCGCCCGTAGCGCGCGAACTGCGTCGTGTGCGCGCTGGGCGCCGCCCAGATGCGGTACGTCGAGCCCCGCTGCACGCGAGGCGACACGCCAGGCGCCACTTTGCTGCGCTTGGCGGCCGCGCCGCATCGCCGGCGTCGCCACCACGGAGTCCACGCGGGCGCCGAGGCCGAGGCCGCCACAGAAGCGGGAGACGCACCCACGACACTCGTGGCTTGAGACGCAGAGTCGTCAGCGTCGGCGTCGGGGAGCACCATGCGTCGCTCCAGCGTCTCCACGTCCGCCGCGGACAGCTGGAGCTTGCGCTGCAGGGCGTTCGGGTCGGCTTGGATCGAGTGGCGTCGCTCGCCACGTCTCCTGCTCGTCGACACGAGCGTCTGCGTGCGCGCGGCCTTGACGTCGTCATAGGACGGCGGCACGCAGATGGACACGCGCCGCGCACGCTTGGCTGCGGGGCCCCTGGGGTCGCTCCGACTGCCCACGTCCTGCTGCACGCGCGTCCAGGCCGCGTGGAAGAGCTGGATGGCGCGCAAGCGCTTCTCGTGGCGCTTCCAGCGTCGCTCCGTGGCGCCCGAGAGGCGAGCGAGCGGCTCCGTTGGCTTCTCCCGCCCTCGTGGCCTCGACGTGTCGTGGCTGGGAGTGCTCCATCGTGGCGAGTCCGTCCGACTTGTAGCGTCCAGGAAGCCCGGTCCGAAGGGCTCCACGGGCGTAGAGGACACGTCCGCGAGCGAGTTCAAAGCCGCAGCTTGCTCCGTGGCGTGCCCAGGCCCGCTGGGCTCCGACCGCTTGGAGAAGGCGGGGCCGTCGGACGCCGACGCCGACAGCCGCTTCCGCAAAAACCGCGTGGGCGCCCCAGTGAGCGAGAGCTGGCGTCGCAGTGGCGGCTTGGGACTGGGGAGGATGCTGCCGCCCGAGCCGCTCGGACGCGGGCCCAGCACCGACGACATGCGTCGCATCATGCGTGTGGTGGCTGTGGGCGCCTGCGGTGGCTGCGACGGCGGTGGCGGTGGCGGTGGCTCGCTGGTCCGCGGCGCGGGCCCCAGAGTCGGCACCGGCGCGTCGCTCTTGAGGTAGAAGTTCTTGGCAATGTTGAGAAAGTCGCGCGCCGTCGCCTGGTACTTGCGTCGCACCACAAGGAGCACGCTGCGCTCCACGTGCGCGCGCACGCGAGGCGGCCAGAGCTTGTCCCACACGCGTCGCTCCAGCTGCAGCACCTGGCTGCTCTGCACGGCCCGCACCGAGGCGAAGCGCCTCATCCCCGGCATGAAGAAGGCGAACTCGCCAAAGAGCGCGCCGCGTCCGAGAGCCCCGTAGACCACACCCGTCTGCGGCGCGAACCACTCGGCACAGCCATCCTTGAGCACATGCAGCCGCGTCCCCACGCGTCCGGCCTCGCAGATGACGTCGCCTGGCAGGTAGATCTGCAGCACGAGCGCGCTGGCCAGGGCCTCGAGCTGGGCGAGACTCAGTCCAACGAGCTCCGGGAGCGGCCGCAGCAGCGCGCCGTACATCTCGAGCGCCAAGAGCGCGCGCAAGGCGCTGGGCAGGTCGTGCAGCGTGTGGCACAGATTGAGCTCGAGCTGCGACTGCGCCTTGACCGCCAGCCCCTCCATGGCCCGCAGGCGCAGGCGGCTGGGCAGCGCGCGCTGCTTGGCGTACTGCTGGAAGTCCTCCACGCGGTCGTCCTGCTGCTTGCGCGCCTTGTCCATGGTGAGCATGAGCAGGTTGATGCGGCCGATGACTTGGCCGATGAAGAGCCACCCGAGCACGCACGTCAACAGCGCGAAGCACGTCTCCAGGAAGTTGCGCGCCAGGATGTCGCCGAAGCAGTCCACGGTGAACTGCGTCCGTAGGATAGTCGCCATAAGCCAAGTCAGAGCGAGCCACGTCAGAGCTCAGCGAGTCCGAGCCAAGCAGAGAGCAGAGACCAAAGAGACCAAAGGGGACGGCGTACCGTGGAGAGACACCAGTACATGGAGCGCATGTAGTGCACGAGCGGGCTATGCGGGTTCTGCGCGAGCACGGGGTCCACGGAGATCCAGCTCGTGGCCGCCACGCCGTGCTCGAGCTGCAGCCATCCCAGCAGGTAGTAGAGACTGCCCACGTAGTGCGCCGTGGAGACGAAGATGAGGAAGAACTTGACCAGGTCGAAGACGCTGAGCAGCACGGCGTTGCCCCGCAGGAAGCGCTCCTGGATCTCCGTGTGCATCTCCTCGAGCAACTCACTGAGCTGCACACAGCGCAGCAGGCGCGGCAGCCTCGCCGCTGTCATCCCCAGCGCGTCGCCGCGGTAGTACACGGGCAGCATGCCGAGACAGTCCTGCCACAGGCGGCCGCTCGCGCGATAGCGCCGCGTGATGGCCTCCGGGTCCAGCACGGGCTCACCGAACTCGACGAAGCCCAAATGCGAATACTTGAGGTAGATGTCGACGAACAGCAGCACGTCCAGCACATAGTCGACGGCCGTGAGCCACGCCATGGCGCTCGCGCTCGGGTACGGCACGAAGGCCAGTCGGAAGACGATGGCGTAGAAGTTGTAGACGAGCACGAGGCCAATGCCGCGGTGCCACCAGCGCGCAAAGGGCTGCGTCGGGTCCAGCACGCGCGTGCCGCGTTTGGCCAGCGCCAGCCTGCTGCTGTCCACGTAGAGCGACGTGCAGGTGCCCAGCCAGCGCACGAGCTTCTTGCTGCTCGGGCCTTGGAAGTTGGCGTGGTGGGCGGCCACGAGTTGGCTCTCCTTGGCGCTCTGCTCGCGCTCCCGAGCGCGGATCCGCGCCACCTGCTGCGGGAAGCGCGCAGCCAGCGCCAGGAAGTCGCGACGACGCACCACCGCCACGCGCGCGCTCGAGACGACGCGCACGCTTACCTCGTAGAGCTGCGCGGCCTCGGACAGACTCTCCTCGCCAAAGTAGTCGTGCTGCTTGAGGATGGACATGGGAATCGGCGCGGCGTCGGCCACCAGTGAGCCCCGCATGGCGCCCAGCACCACCTCCACGCTGCCGAAGCGCATCGTCTTGGGCGTCCGTGGGGTGCGAACTTCGGCCGCTTCGACTGGGGTTTCCAGGTGCGGCTTGATCGTGGGCCTCGAGCTGCTCACATCTCTCTCGGAGCTCGCCTTGAGCTCGCGAGGGCGGTGGAAACTGGCCATCGTGTGCTCTCGGACGAGCCGCAAGGCAGCCGAGGCCGCGCGGGTGGAGCGACGCGAGATGGCGAAGGACGAGACGCTCTTCTTGGCCCGCGTCTGCGGGGCGGCGAGTGGCACTGGCGGCAAGAGACACTCGAGCTCTCCGCTGAGCGTGACGAAGAACTCGGAGGCCAAGTGGCCTTCCTTGACGACCGTCACGCCGCGCAGAAAGTGCTCGCACGTGACCACCAGCGTCAGTTGCTGTAGGAAGAGCGCGCTGTCGCCCTTGCTGCCGCTGTCGTCCGCCAGGAAGAGCGCACACTGGCGCAGGTCCGTCGCGTAGAGCTGCGCCGTCACCTCGCGACGCAGCGAAGGTGGCAGATGGGCGAAGACCTCGCGATCCCCCACGGCGCTGCCGTTGAGCCGCCATTTGGCCTCGTAGTAGCTGCGCACGAGGCGCTTGGTGGTGTCCGAGACGCAGGCCATGCTGGGACTCATGAGCAGCACGTTGATGCCCTCGAGGCGGTCGCTGCGGATGGCCGTGAGCACGTTGAGCTGCGCCAAGACGCTCGAGAGCGCGCAACCCGTGAAGTAGCACATGTTGGCGCCCAGGAAGATCCAGAGCGCGCCCACGACGCACTCGCGCGTGGAGAATGCCACGATCTCGCCGAAGCCCACGGTGGAGAGCAGCACGACGCTCCAGAGCATGGAGCGCAGGTACGGCGCGTCCAGGTCGAAGGTGCTGCGGTCGTACATGTACCACGTGCAGTTGTCGAAGCGTGCAGCCGCCTCGAGACATTCGAAGGGCGAGAGCGAGCCTGGCGCCACGCCGTGGAGCGGCAGTCCCCCTGCCAAGTGCGCCATGTCGGCCATGGTGAAGTAGAGACAGCCGGCGAAGTGGGCCGCCGCCATGCACACCACCACCACATCGGCCAGCAGACGCAGCGCTGGGCTCACACCTCGATGCACCAAGAGCGCGTGGAGTTTGCGGCGCAAGTGGCGAGCGCGCAGCAGTCGCAGCACGCGCAAGAAGCGCAGCGCGAACACGGTGCGTCTGGCAAACCACTCCTTGGGCAGCACGTCCCAGACAAGCGGGATGAGAGCCAGGGCCAGCACATCCAACACCACACCGTCCTCCTGTAGGTAGCCCTGGAAGATGTCGGCGGGCTGTGTGGCCAGGGAGGGGGTCGTCGTCCCGCCGCGCTCAGGCGTCCGGGTGTCTACAGCCGGCTCCAGCATGCCCATAGACATGTCCGGGAACTCCTGCGTGTCGTGCTCGGGTCGCTGAGGCCGCACGAAGCAGCGAGCTCGTAGCCACCAGTCCACGTAGAAGAACAGCTCCACGACTGAGGTGAGCACAAAGTCAGCGAGCTGGAAGTCCGCGGGGATGGCGCCGGCTGTGGGGAAGGCGGCAAAGTCGTTCAAGAGCCCGAAGCCGCGCTGGAAGGCCACGTGGTGCGGCACTTCGGCCAGCAAGAAGAGGATCAGCGCACACTCGACGTGTGCCCAGAGCTGGCGGAACGAAGAGTGGGGCATCGCCCAGGCTGGAGGGCTCCGGAGGCGATTGGTGGCCACGGTAGCGGCAGCGAGCGTGCTCCGCAGCTTGTGGGTCGTGATGGCCTGCATGACGACGCTTCCGTGGCCCAGCAGTCTGGACTGCCGCGCTCGGACCTGCATGGACGCCACCGAGTCCACCCGCTCCTGCACCTCCGGGTCGCCGTCAGTCAGGCCGGTCGTCGTGTTTGCATTGCAGCTACTCGTCCTGGACTTGGAGCCGAACTTCTGCAGCAGCAGCGACGCGTACACGAGCTTGGAGAAGTGTTTGCCCAGCGCCACCTTAAAGGCTCGCGTCGGGAGGTACCAGAGCTCACAGAAGGCGGCCGCTTGCAACCGGTGGCGAGCCAAATGGCGTTCAAACAGCGCGTACTCGGCGTAGGCGGCGCCAGGCATCAAGCGGCCGATGCAGGCGCCTCGGACGTCCAGCAGCTTCACTTCGCCGCTGCCGACGATGAACATTTCCTCGGGTTCTCCCGGCCAGATGACCGTCTGACCGGGAGCGCACACGTCGTGGACCAAGACGCCCATGAGTGTGCGCAGGAAGGCGCCTTGGCGACGCCGGAAGATCTCCAGTCGGCACAGCACCTTGTAGCGGACGTAGTGCGAGCATTGCGTGCGGTAGTGCAGCGGCAGGGCCGCCAGAACGAGCTCCTCTTCCACGCCGTTGCGTGTGCGCTGCATGTACTGGAAGTAGGCGACCACGGAGGCCGAGAGCTCGGCGGGGACCTTGCGGGCCGTCAGGAACTGCGCGAGACACGGACAAGCAGCACAGGCGTGAGGCGAGAGCGAGTGGACGGGCGAGAGAGCGCGGGGGACACTTTTAGACGCGGGAAGGCGGCGGCGGCTCACCTCGGAGGCTTGTGCGAGTCGTGTGCTGATGTTGGTGGTCAGGTTGGCGTCCTTGTGCGTGAAGAAGAACGAGTAGGCCGTGAGGATGGCCGTGACCCAAAGGCCGGCGAAGAACTGCACCAAGATGCGGTAGCACGTCTCCGCGAGCGTCACGGGGATGAGGTCGCCCTGGCCGAGCGTCACGACCGTCTTGCAGGCCCAGTAGAGCGTGCGCACGTACTGGCGGAACTGCGAGCCCGTCTCCAGGCGGTCTCGGAGCACCCAGCAGCCTGGCAGCGCCGGTGGCGACGCCGCGCAGTGCGTGAAGGCCAGGCCGCACTCCCAGTGCGCCAGCAGCATGTAGCCGGAGGCCGCCACGTGGCAGAGATACACGCCCTTGAGGAAGAGCACCGCCATGTTGGCCACCGTCCCCGTCGCCAGCGAGGCCGGCACGCCTCCCGCCGCGGCGGCGAGGTGGCCGCCCATGCGCTCTCGAGCCGAGACGAGCCGTACGAGCCCCACCAAGTGCAGCAAGTTGACGTCTTGTCCTCCTCGCACCACCAGCAGTAGCACTTCCCAGGGAAAGCAGTACAGCACGAGCGACAACCAATGCGCCAGACGCTCGGGCTGTGTGGACGCACTCTCACTTGCCGCGAGGTTACTCTCGCCCACCTTCGTGCTGTCCCGCTGCGTGGGCTTGGAAGACTCTGGTGCGACGGCCGCGCGGCTCAGTAGCCGACGCAGACCTCGTCCAAGCGCGACACGAGAGCTCCAAGCGCGCAGAAGACTCCCAGCCACGTCCAGCACGGTGAAGGCCACGAGCTCCGCCGTCCAGGCGTGTCTGTGTCTCTCGTCCAGCCACGGGTCCAGGAAGAAGCCCACACGTAATGGCACGACCACCACCATGAACAGCGCGTCGGCGAACCTGGCAGTCGCTAGCGCTCGTTCCGCCGGCCATCGCTGTCTGTATGCGGCCAGCCAAGACCAGACGCGGCGGGTTTGAGCGCCCTCAGGCCGTCGAAGCTCGTCGTTGGCCTCACTAGCCCCCACCAGCGTGGCACGAGAGCGCGCACGTGGCAACCGGAAGCGCCGGGAAGTCCAGTGCTCCACGCGGAGGTTGGCCAGTCCGATCCGCGCGGCGTCACGGACGACGGCCTGCTCGGCGGCGTCCTGGCCGCGGAACTGCGCGGGGAAGACGCCGCTAAGTGCACGCAGCCGCTTCTCCGAGCGCTCTTGCTTGTCGGCGCGTCCAGCCCACTCGCGCTTCCCCATGCCGCACACTAACGCCGCCAGGAGCTTGGAGAGTGGACTCGCTGCGTGGCTGCGTTGGTTAGTCGGCACCTTTCGTGCACTGGCCGCTGGAACTGCAGGCGTCGCTTGGGTCAGTCCACGGCGGCCCCGGATCGAAACCTCCCAGCTCCACCGTTACTCTCGCGCGCGTACTGCCAAAGCTCTTGAGGTGCCTCCTCCTGACACTGTGGAGACGAGAAAGCGTCGCTCCACTTAGGTTCACCGTCGGTTTCTCCGCCACTCGTCAACCCCGCAAAGCGCGACCACCAGGCGTCGAGGACCCACGCGGTGGTGCACTCCAGGGTCTAGCATTGGCCAAACCCAGTCGGTGCTTCCTCGAGTCCTCGAGTCCTCATGCCAATTGGCCCGGCGGTGGCATCTCCGCTTGCCGTCTGGGGCTGGGACTGACGGACGCCCGGACACGCCGACGAGCTCGAGGCGACTCTATTGACCTCGTACTTACGAGCGCAGTACGCCCTCGCTCTGGAATAAATACCTCCTCCCATGCAGCCAGCGCCAGCGTCTGCAGCCCCGTTACCGCGCTTCTCGTCCCCTATCGTACACACAGGTGCATCAGCACTTGGTCATGCGATGCAGCGAGCACTCGGTCTGGAAGGCACTCGAGTAGCCTGCCGCGGCCTCTTCCATCTCGACAACCGCCTGCAGTGTGGCCATCTCCAAGCGAGTGGCGCGAGAATGGGAGACTTTCCGTGCTGTGCGTGCGTGCTCCCAAACAGCCAGCACTGCCACTTTCCAGTCGGCGCTGGCAGACGAGCTCGTAGATTGGCGCCTGCTGCCCACCCTGCTCCTGGCCTTGGCTGCCCCACCCAGTCAAAAGAAGACAAGCGCCACCGTGATGTCGTCCACAACGTCCTCCTCGTCGTTCCAGAGCTCGCAGGCCGCGTCCACCAGCGCTGAGCAGGCCTCCTGCGGGCCCATGCCCGACTCCAAGACACACTTGGCCACAAAGTCGATACACTCGTCCGTGGTCATGAACTCCCAGATGCCGTCCGTGGCCAGCACCGCGAAGGCCGCGGGCTTCTCGTCCTTCTCGGCGCCGCGACGGAACGGGAGCTTCTCCACCGTGAGCACGTCCGGCTCGGCCGTCACGCCCACCGTTTTGGCTACCGCGTCACCGAAGGAGCGCGACATGGCCAGCCCAGGCATGTCCACATCCTGCAGCCAGACGCGGTGCGAGCCCCACTCGAAGACGCGGCCGTTACTGTGCTCGATCCGCGCGCGCTCCTCCGGCACGTCCGGCTTGTGGTCCTTCGTCTCGCAGTGCAGCACGTAGCGCTGCTCGTCGTCGTTGTAGCTGGCCACCACCGCGCGACTGTCGCCCACGTTGGCAATAAATACGTCCTTCTCGCGCACCAGCATGCCCACGGCCGTGGTGCCGCTCACGCTAACGTCAATGTTGCTGGCCGTCAGCATGTCCACTGTGGCACGCGCCGCCTGCTGGAACACTTTTGCCACCACGTCGCACGTGACGCTCGCTCGTCGTGACGCGGTCCCAGAGCCGCCCAGACGCGGCAGGAGCGCTCGGTACGCGTCGGCGACGGCGCTGTGGTACTGCTCCCGTACAAAGTGGCTCACGAAGGCGCCTTCGGGCCCGTGGCCGTCAAAGACGGAGAAGAAGCTGACGTCCGGTTCGCCTGCCAAGCCGTCGCACACGCAGAAGCTGTCCTGGTTCTCCTTCCGTCGCCGCAGCGGGTCGTTCCCCGCGCGTGTGCGCGTGCCCCAGCGCAGCTGTCCGCTGAGTGACTACAGATACGCACAAGTCGCGTGGCAGAGCACGCGTGAGTCACCGATTCGGTGCGCTAGCGCCTCCAAAAGCAGAGCAAGACGCGAGTGGGGGTATGTGTGTGTGTGTGTGTGTGTACCTGGTACCCGCCCTCCCGCACGCCCGTGAACTCGGGAAGCTCCACGCGCTCGGCATCCAGCGCCACGCCCGGGACGCCACCGCCGTACACCAGTGCGCTCTTGCTCGCAGTCGCAGTCACCTCCTCGCCCCTGTCGAGCTGCGGCTGGGAAGCCACGCCTGCGGCCGCCGATACGTTGCGGGGGTCCATGACGACCAGCGTGGTCTTGGCCCGCGCCAGGCGACGCGAGCGCGGTGGCAGCGTCTCCTCCTCGGCGCTACCCTCCAGCATCCGCAGTTCTAGCGACAGTGCGCCCAGTCAGCCACGCCACAGTGTCTCGACATGCCAGCGCGTCCATCCGCCTCAAGTCGGCTCTCTCTAGTGCGGCCACAGCCAAGCCGCCCAGAGCGCACCCACACGCACGCACCTTCTTCCATGCATACCTTGGTCAGGATGCAGCCCATAGCAGCGCGTCGTGGCGTTGTGCGCCGTCTCGCGCCCGCTTTCTCTCTCTCTCTTCTCTTCTTTGCGCGGCGCCGCCTTCTCGAGCCGAGACGCGCTTCAACCGGCCGAGTCGGGAGGAAGGGGCGAGGTCTGCGCAGTGGGCAGTGGCGCAGCCAGCGGCGGACGGCTCTCTCCAGCCCGAGGCCGCGCTGGGACAACGCAGGCAGACGCGCGGCCGCAAGCAAGCGTTGGTGCTCAGCGCTGTGCTCGCGTCCTGTGCCGCTTTGCTTGATCCTGAAACGACTCCAAGGCTGGGGCGGAATGTAATTCGCCTGATATGCGCTAGCGCGACAAGCTCATGGGACTTGATATTTGTATGGAAAGTCTCGCTGGAGCGCCCCAAGTTGTAGCGATAGACAATTCCGCGCTTGGTGATATACGTTATCGGCCGCATTTATCCGGCGACATCCGGCATATAAACGGGGTGGAGAAGTCCGTGGAGTCGGTCCACCATGATCTGAGGCTCCTTGGCCAGCTTGGCGAACGATTCGGCCCCACAACGTCGTCACACCTCGACACCTTCACGACGCTCACACACGACGCATGTGTTTCAGGCGGCAACCTCTGCAGCGCTTCCGTAGGTGACCTACAGACAAGACGCGACCCTCAAACGCAGAGTGCTCACTGAGGGTGGCGCCTAGGACCTCCCACGCCGCGCCTGTGAGGGGGGTCCTTGTCAGCAGCGAGGATGACCTCGTCGGTAGCAGCACTGTAACGCGTCCTTGGGGTGTATGCTATCGACGGCCCAACTGCCTCGCGGAGCGTAGCAACAGACTGGAACTCGGGGCAGAGTGCCAAGTACCGCAGCACAAGTCGCACCTCGTGCTTGGTCTCCACTTTGCGACAGTAAATACATGTGGCTGGGTCCGCCACGGCGTCCACCCCGGTCATGACGGCCGAGTAGACACTCGGGTGATCCTTCCCTGGAGGTGGAGCGCGGGCTTCCAGGGCGCGTTTGATGGTCGCGACCCTAGCGACGCGCGGTGCGAGCGTTCTTAGCAGTCCGGACGCGACTAGCGGTGAAGTTCGTTTCCACCACGTCTCAGTCTGGCTTGGTTGGGTCGCACTTGGCCATCCTTGTCTTCATGGAGTCGCTGGCCTTCGTGAAGGTGTTCTTGTGCTCCACTCGCATCAGGTCCATGTTTTTATGTCCACAGAGGACTTGATGTGGTCTGTACAGCGAAGGCACCCGCTCCTGTTCACACACCAGAGACGTTAGTCAAACACTTGGGACGCATAGGACGAGCTTAAGGCGGACGTACCGCTTGCTGACGGCCGTCGAACTCGACGGCCACCTCGGGCAGGTTCTTCTCCTTTCGGGCGAGGTCAATGGCGACCAGCTTTAGAGGTTTTACCACCTCACCTTCTTCTCCCAGACGCCGCCCATAAGGGCCTCGGCGCAGCACATGGTGCATCAGCCCACTTGTGGTTTGGAATGGTGGAGAAGCTCGTGGCGCGCCGTCGAGGGAAGAATGAGGAGTTTTTTGTCTTTGCATCAACATGCCCAATGAAGTTGCGCTATATGCTCCACATTCGTAGCAGACCTTTGTTTCAGACCTTTTGACGCTTGCTCGCCGGCGCCGCTGATCTCACTCGCTTGCTCTTGCACGCACCCTTGTTGTCGTAGTGGCAGACCCATTCCGGCCATTGATCCGCGCGAGTCGCAGAGCCACGACTGGAAACCCGACACTTCCTCATTCAGTGGTCTTGGCAAACCTCCTTGCAGTAGTAGCAGAACGTCTTATCATCGAGGACGGCCTGGGCTCCGACGAAAGCCATGACCAAACAGGAGATTGGGGCCGGCCGGCGCGCTTCCATCCACCGGCAGGTGGTGTTCGCTCGAGAATCACGGCGCGCTCGACGAAGTAGTCCTTTTCCAGCGAATCCCAGGTCTGCGTGACATGCGGACGGAACCATATTATTGTCAGGCAGTCCGCGATCCGCGCAAACGATCCGTGGACAATCTGCATGAAGTAGCCGTCCTTGGCCGCGCCTTGAAGTTGTCGCGCTCGACCGCTAGCACGAACTCCTTGCGGGTTTTCGTCCAGTGCTCCACTTGCGTGAAATGCTGCCGGCCTTGATACTCGGTAACAATGTTGTACACCGAGGTCGTCTGCACCGCTCGGGGACTTCCCCTTTCAGAAGGAGCTGGGCAGGAACTCTTCCAACAAGAAGACCATCTGACACTCGCCGCTTGAGTCGTGAAGGCGGCAGTCTGGGCACGCGCGAAGCGTCCCAGCGCGCAGATGCG
>JAADYJ010000683.1:0-16343 GCA_023338205.1 Halophytophthora polymorphica
CAATCTCACGTAGCGGAGGAGTACACACGGTGGGCTGCAGTGTCTTGGAAACTAACGCGTTGTGGTTGATGCGGCAGCTATTGACATGGAGAAAGCCCGGGAGATCGCCTCGGCGCTGGCTGCCTCCCACCCCAAGAGCCCCATGGTTCATGTCTTCGAGGCCGTTGGGCACCTAGAGCGCAAGGAGAACGCTCAGGTGAGGCTCCTGGCTCCGCTTTGACGTGCTAAGCATCTTCGTCTGACTCGTACCCTCTACGTTTGTGTCGTGTCCTTACTTTGTAAAGGCCCAAGAGCGCTTTACCGAAGCACTCGCGAGCTGCTCGTCGGCGTCTTTCCACGAGAGCGCGCTGTGCGTCCGGACGCAAGTCGAACTGGCGGCTCTGGCGCTGGCAGCGCGTGACATTGAGAGCTGTCTGCAGCGTCTGGCGCTCGCCAAGAAGACAGTGGTGGACAAGACCCATGCGCTTGGCTGTCAGAGCCCGTTGCCGTCCTTGTGCGTTGTCTGCTTTGCCGTCGCTTTATCCTGTTCACACTTGTATTGGGTGGGGTTGTCTCACATTCTCTTGGGGACTCTTGCGGACATTCAGGTACTCGGAGGCGAAGGTGCAGTTCCTGGGCGCTACTGCGCACGAATACTCGAGCGACCTCAAGAAAGCGCTGGCGGGTTATCGCAGCGTCATGGAGAGTGGAGATGCCGTTCTGGGTGCGCAGGCGGCTCTCGCAACGGCAGAACTGCTGGCTCCAAGGAAGCAGACGCAAGAAGCGCTGGAGGCTCTGGACCTGTTCCCAGTGGCGGACGTGAAGGACGAAGCACTGGCCGCTGTCTTGTCCTGCACGCGTGGCTGGCTCTTGTTTGAGAGCGGCGAGTTGCAGGAGGCCCAGACGGTGCTGGAGGCGAACGTGCCCAAGGTTCCAGTGGCGGATGCTTTCGTCCGAGGCCGATCACTCAAGCGACTGGCCGTCGTGTACTGGCACGTGGGCGGCGCGTACCGGCAAGACAAGACGCGGTGCTTCGGCCACTTGCTTCAGGCGGCCAAGCTCACGCCGTCCGACGCGCAGGTCTTCGCGTGGCTCGGCCGGTGGTACCAGAGCGTCGCGAGCGACGTGCTGCGCGCCGAAAAGTGCTTCTTGAAGGCGCTGTCGCTCTCGCCGACGGACGAACTCGCAGGCACGGCGCTCTGCGGACTGTACGACGAACAAGGCAAGCAGGAGCTGAATGTGAAGCTCTGGGAGAGCGCGACGCGCGAGCCCGAGACGGCTCCGACGTGGGCGCTGCTGCGCTTGGCCCAGCACCTGGTGGACCGCAACGACGAGCTCGCGGTGGGGAAGATGCACCTCGTGCTGCGCAACGACCCGCTGAACGCGCGCTACTGGGTCATGCTCGCGCACGTCTACCGCAGCTTTGACAAGCACGTCTCGGCCCAAAAGTCCTATCTCAAGGCCATCGAGCTGGGCGAGAACAGCTGGTGCGTGCGTTGCGAGCTGGCGCGGATCGAAGGCGCCTTGCGGCTCTTTGACGACGCCATGGAGCGCATCGAGCCGCTGCTGTCGGGCTCGTCCGTCTCGCGCGAAGACGGCGACGCGCCGGACGCGACGGTCGCGTCCATGATCTACGCCGACCTGCTCTTCCAGCAAGCCAAGTCGCTGTGTGCGGAGGGTCTCTACGGCCGAGCGGCGGCGAATCTCAAGCGCGCGTCAGGCATGCTGAAGGGGCTGCCGTCTGGGTCGCCGCTGTCCGGCTCGCTGGAGACTTGCAAGCTCATCGGTGACGTCCACTGCTTTGCCTTCTACCTCTCCCCCGGGGACTTTGGAGCGCCCGACGGGTCCACGTGGGTCGCGTTCATCTCGGAAGGACGCCAGGCCTACGAAGCCGTCGTCTTGCTGGCCACGAAGCTGGCGGAGCAGCGCGACGAGGACGCGGACAGCGCCTCTGCTGCCGCCGACAGGCACTACGACGTCGGCCTGGGCTGCTGGTACGAAGCGCAAGCCGTGGGCAGCTCGCACGGCATCGCACTGCGAGCTTTCGGCGAGCAATCGCACGGCGCGTCCGGCCAAGAAGACGCGGTGGCTCGCTCGCGCGTGGCGGACTTGAAGGCCAAGGCGGCGGTGCACTTCAAGCTGGCGTTGGAGCAGGACCCGGGCTGTGCTGCGGCGTGGAACGGGCTGGCACTCGTGCAGGACAGTCTGCTGGTGAAGCAGTTCGCCTGGGCGCGGGCCGTGCAGACTGGCAGCAGCAGCGACGCCACGTGGGCCAACCTGGGCATGCTCTACCTCTCGCAGGCGGACGCGGTGCCGAGAGCGGCGTCGCTGGCGCGGAAGGCCTTCCTCCAGCTGCAGAGCATGAACCCAGACAACCCGTCCATGTGGAACGGCTACGCCATGCTGGCTCGGAGACAGGCCAGCGACTCGACCGTGCAGCAGACGAAGACCATCGAGGCGTTCGACTGCGCGCTGCAGGTTGGGCTGGACCTGGACGCTCTCCTGGGTCTGACCATGGCCCTGCTCGACTTCGAAGGCAGCGTTGGCGCGGCGGTGGCCCAAGCACCGGAGCACGGCAGCGAGCAGGTGGCCTTCTACCTCAAGAAGTACCTGGAGCGAGACCCGTTCAACGCTCGCGCCTGGCACGCTCTGGGCGTCGCGCAGCACCGACTGGGGCTGTATGCACAAGCTGCGGCGTCGTATCGTCAAGCCGCTTCTCCGACCGCCACGATGGCTTCGACCCTGGCTCACAGCGGCCTGGCGTGGAACGCGCTCGTGTCGGAGATCGGCGCCGTGTCCCACCTCGACGCTGCCGCTTTAGCGGAGAAGCTCTCGACGCTCTTGGAGCACGCGACAGACGCGTCGCCCGTGCTGCACAGTGTGCTGCAGGCTCAGCTGCTCTACCACGAGTCGCAGGACGACGCGGCGTTGGAGCTGCTGGCCAAGCTCCTGCAGCAGAGCGAGGACGAGCTGCAGGCCGTGGAGGCGGACGTGCTGGCGCTGGTGGGGCTCGCCATTGCGACTCTGCTCCAGGACAAGTGCGGCGACAAGGCGGCGGGGGTGGCCGCGGCCTGCAAAGCGCGGTTCCTCTCGGCGAGCGCCTTGTCGGAGACGCCTGCGACCACACGAGGGGACCACGCGCTGGGCCAGCGGCTCGTCGAGCTGCACGAGCGACTCGTTGGCGACCAAGACGCCTGCCTTGAACGCCTGCAGCTCGCCGCACAGACGAGCGACGACCCACAGTTGAGCTCCAGCGAGGCGTGGACGCGTCTGGCGCTCGCCAGCATCGACTCGCAGCGTCTCGCAGCGTCCACCTGCATCACGAGCTTCCTGTGCTCGGGCGCGCGTACGGAGGCCGCCAGTGGCGCCGACACGGCGGACCGAAGCTTCCTGGACGCGCTCGTGAGTCTGCTCAAGGCTGGGCCGGCCGAGTCGACGGCCAAGCTGCCGCTGGACGCGCAGAAGCTCGTGCGGATGCAGCCCTGGAGCCCGCGCGCGTACGTTTTGGCCGGCGCGAGCGTGCTGAAGCGTCTGGAACTGGCTGAAGTGCCTACGGCCCAGGACGAAGCGCTCCGTCAGCTCGTGCGACTGCTTGGATCGGGCCTTTCGCTGGCTGAAGCCTCGAGTGACGCAGCCTTCGACGCGGCTCAACTGGGGCTACTGATGGGCTACTGCCACGTGCGTCTTGGAGCGCAGGAGAAGGCGCGCGAGTGTGCCACGCGCTCACTGGCGCGGATTCAAACGTGGGGAGAGCGGTCGGTGGACAGCGAGCTGCTGGAGGCGCGAGTGCTGACGCTGGTGAGCCCGGACGAGGCCGTGGACAAGTACGTGGACGTGCTCACTGCCGTCTCAGGCGGCGACACGGCTTGCTCCGACCGACTCGTGCCTCTGCTGAGCGAACTGGGCGGGCTGTACGAGGAGCTCAAGCGTCCGGATGCTGCGATCCAAGTGTGGAGGCTCGTGGCGTCGCTGTCGTCGCCCGCCAAGGCTGCGGACGTGGCGGAGCCCCAGGACGACGAGAGCAGCACCACGACGGCGCTGGCCAGCAGCAGCGACGCGGGCGCCTGCTTCCTGGCCAACCTGCGGCTCGCGCTGGTCCACGGCAAGCGGAAGAACCTCAAGTCGGCGCGCAAGCACATGAAGGTGGCCATGGGACTCGCGGAAGCCGCCGACGTGGACGCCAGTGCCTCCACCGTCGCGGCCTTCGTGGAGAGCGTGCTGGCCAAGGCCAGCTAAGGTGCTGGGCCCGTCTGTGGTGCTGTGCTGGGCAGTTGAGAGTCTGCCGCTTGTCTGGAGGGACTGGGAAATAGCAGAGCAGGCGCAATGGGGCGGCAAATGGCTACATTGCGATGGCTACACGCCGTTTCGGCTCCGACCCGCGAGCAGGGTTGGAATATCAGCCAATAACGTCACTCGAACGAGGTATGCGGGTCCATTCCGACCAGCGATTGGCTGAAAAACGATGTAACTGAAAAAGTGGGCCACACGAAATCAGGAGGGTACGCGTAACCCTCGGTGCGCTCGCCCTGGATGGCCATCAAGCGAGCGGACAGGTGGCGACCTAATGGTGAAGGCAATGGCGGCGACGGCTGGAAGCTCGCGCGCTGCGCTCGCGGCGGCCTTTGGCGTGGGCGTGGCGGCCGCGCTGGTGGCCCAAGTCGCCTACCAGACGCTGGTCAAGGCGCCGCGGCGCGCGGGCGCGGAGGCGCGTGGCGTCCGGCAGCGCGAGGCCAAGGCGCTCGGCTCGCAGGCCGTGGAGCAGGAGCTGCTCAGGGAGCAGATGTCGCGCATCGCGGCCTTCTTCGGCGAGGAAGGCTTCGCGGGCGTGCAGGGCGCTTTCGTGATCGTCGTGGGGCTGGGCGGCGTGGGCTCGCACGCCGCGCACATGTTGGCGCGCTCGGGCGTGGGCAAGCTGCGGCTCGTGGACTTTGACAACGTGACGCTGTCGTCGCTCAACCGCCACGCCGTGGCCACGCGCGCCGACGTGGGGCTGTCCAAGGTGGCGGCCATGAAGCGCCACCTGCGTGAGATCGTGCCACAGTGCGATGTGGAGGCGGTGGCCGCCATGTTCGAGGCCGAGAGCGCCGAGGAGCTGCTGGCCGGCCAGCCCACGTACGTGTTGGACTGTATCGACGACGTGGGCACCAAGCTGTCGCTGCTGGAGGCCGTGACGCGCAAGGGGCTCAAGGTGATCACCGCCACGGGCGCTGGCGCCAAGGCGGACCCGACGCGGCTGCAGATCGGCTCGCTCTCGGACACGGTGCGCGACCCGCTGGCCACCAAGATCCGGTACTTTCTCAAGAAGAAGAAGATCTCGTCTCACGAGATCACGACCGTCTTCTCGAGCGAGAAGAGCGTGTGCAAGCTGCTGCCGCTGGACGCCGAGCAGGCCGAGAACCCGGAGGACTTTGGCAACGTGGAGAACTTTCGGCTGCGCGTCATCCCCGTGCTGGGCACCATGCCGGCGCTCTTCGGCCAGTCCATGGCGGCCTACGTGCTGTGCGACTTGGCGGGCCAGAAGCTCGCGCCGGAGGGCATCGCCAGGCTCTCGCGCGACCAGCGCAACAAGCTCTACCAGAAGCTGCAGCAGCGGCAGCACGTGCTCTTCCAGGAAGGCCACCGCATGGAGATTGAGAAGGACGAGATCGAGTTCGTGTACCAGGAGGTCTGGCGCGGCCGCAGCTCCGTGAGCGGCGCCCGTGCCGGCGGCCGCGACCGCATGTACCTGGCTCGCTGGCGCAAGGACAAGCCGCTGCGCCCGGACAACCTCGTGTACCTCACGACCAAGGAGCTGGCCACGCTGGATGCTCACGGCCCCGACGGCTTTGGGCCGGAGGCGGTGGCGCGCATCGACGCCAAGCTGCAGCAGTTTGGCAGCTGGGACCCCATGCAGTAGAGCACTGGCAGTAGCAGCAGAGAGAGCAAGGCGGCGGTCACGGACTGCAGCAATAGAGCAGCAGGTTCGGAGCCTTGATGACGTACCGGGATTCTGCTATTGGCGTGGCACTCAGTTGGCAAGTCACGGTCCTCGCGTCCCTGTGACATGTCTGACAAGCACGCGTCACCTGGGCCAACATGCGCTTACCTACCAAGCAGAAGCGCTATCGCCACGGTCTGTTGTCTTGGCAATTGTAAGGGATCTCCGTCCGGGCAACCTGCCACAAGTACGACTCAGACCGTGGCGGTAGACGAGGTCCGTCGTGACCGTGTCCCCCCGCCTCGTGGAGACATTCCTCAAAGTGAGCAGCTCCGAGCCAAAGTCCCCCGAGCAGAGCAAGTAGAGCGAGATGGCGACGGCGACGCAGATGCCCAAGCGCCTGACGCGCGACGGCTGGAAGACGTGGATCCAGGGCCTCGACGCCTTCCTCTTCGACTGCGACGGAGGTGCGCGGCCCGCGTGCGCGGCCTGTGGAGCTCCTGGGCACGCAGACAGCTCACCCGCTCGCTCTTGATTTTGTGGTCGTGCTGCTGGGCTTTGCTAGTGCTTTGGCGCGGAGACGCCAAGATCGAGGGCGCGGCCAAGATGATCGGACTGCTGCGCTCGCTCAACAAGCGCGTGGTCTTCGTGGTACGTCCGGGAGACGCGGGAGCGCCCGCTTCCCGGCCTGCAGCGCCGCTCACGGGCCTTGTCTGGGGGTTCTTGCCGCCTTGGCCTCGCTCTTCCTGTGCATTGTAGACCAACAACGCCACCAAGAGCCGCGACACCTACGTCAAGAAGCTCGGTACGTGCTTCTACGCGCGCTGTCGTCGCCGTTCCTTTGAACTACAGTGTCTGGCCGCCAGGACAAGTCTGGCTGACGCCCCTGTTGTCGTCTCCATCGCTGTTTTGCTGCAGCTTCGCAGGGCATCACGGCCGTGGAGGAGGACATTGTCACGTGAGCGCAGGTCCTCCTGCTACCTGCTGGTCTCATCCAGATGCATGCTGATGTACTGCGTGTGTATTGGTGGTGTGTGGCGGGCTCGCAGCTCGGCGTGGGCGACGGTCAAGTATATGAAGGACCAGCAGATCGCAGGCAAGGTCTACTTCGTGGGTGAGGCTGGTCTGGGCAAGGAGCTTGAGAACGAGGGCTACGAGGCCATCGGACTCGAGCACAGCCAGGTCAAGGGCCTGCCGAGCCCCTTCGTCATCGACGAGGACATCCGCGCCGTAGTCGTGGGGCTCGACAGAGACATCTCGTACTACAAGATGGCCTACGCCACGGCCTGCGTGCGCCAGATCCCGGGCTGCCGCTTCATCGGCACCAACCCGTGCGTCCACTTGTGCTTCTTCCCGACCCAGCGAACTGCGAACTGCGAACTGCGAACTGCGGGGCCAGTCTACTGGTAGCGTGAGAGAGGAGGAGGTCGTACTCACCTCTTGGTTGCGTTGCACTGCGTCCAGGGACTCGACGTTCCCCACGGAAGGCGCCATCATCCCGGGCGGCGGCTCCATGGTCAAGATGCTCGAGTGCGCCATCGGCCAGTACGTCCAACGCCGCGACGTGCCCTTGGTCTGGGCTACCGGCCCCCGCTCGCTAACTGCGCTGCTTGTCGCGTGCTTGCGTGCGGTGTAGCCCCCCTGAGGCCATCTGCGGCAAGCCGTCGCAGGACCTGGTCAAGACCATCCTGCACACGTACAGCCTGGACCCGGCGCGCACCTGCATGGTACGCGGCCCGCAACTCTCCCGCCGACGTTGCAGGCCGAGTGCTGCTCCGTGTGCTGACGCTCTTGTGGCTTGTGCTCGCTCTACTGGCGTAGGTGGGCGACCGCTTGTCCACGGACATTGAGTTCGGCAACCTGGGCGGCCTGCAGACGCTGCTGGTGCTCACGGGCATCACGCTCGAGTCGGAGCTCAGCAGCATCGACAAGCCCGAGCACGTGCCCGACCACTTCGTGCAGTCGGTGGACGTGCTCAACCAGCTGCACCTCGAGACGCAGAACTAGACGGCGAGCAGCCCCCACCGCGACGAAGCGAGCGACTCGGCACTCGCCACTCGGAGCACGTCACACGCTTCACTCGGTCGCCATCAGCCGCGACTGGAGTCTTGAGGATCGCTTGCAGCGCTTGTAGACACTGGGGACCTTGGACGGGCTGCAGCATAGACGCAGGAGGTCTGCAGGAGGCGTGGTCGACAAGGTGAGCGAGCACGGCTGGAGGAAGTCAATAGACGCAATCCCATCCATCAGACGCTCGACTCCATTGGAAGGGAGCTTGACACGCTACACTGTGGGCGAGGCTGGGCGGAAGGAGGTGGACGTCTTGAGCCGAGGGATGGCGCTTCCGCCGCCGCTATTCACAAAGGCGTCAAACATGGAGAACCCACCGCCAGCGGCAGCCGAAGACGCACTGCCGCCTCCGCTCTTGGGGATGCCGAACCTGTTGGCCGCCTTTACGGGCTTTTTCTTCGCGCTCGGGGGCTTGGAAGTCATCCGTCGCGAAGAATAATCCACCGCTGCCGCCGTCGTCAGTGGGGTGCCAGCCACCACAGCAGTGGCCTCGGACGCGCCGCGACTGACTGGGGCTGGAGACGCACGTCGCTGCGGTGTCGTGAGAGCGGACGGGATCATCGGAGACCGCGCGATGCGTGGGTTGGGCGTGCGCAAGAAGCGCGGCATGGGCGACTTGGCTAGTCGCCTCGTTATCTCATGGAACTGCAGCTTCTTGGCGGGCGTGACCGCATCCTGCTCCGGGTCTTCTCGCACGCGCTTCCGCTTCCGCGCTGGCTGCTTCGTTGGACTGTCATCGGATGCGTCGCTGGCCGCGTCTCCACTCTGGATGCTGTTGATACTGGCGTTCACCTCTGCTCGGTTGTCGTCTTGAGGAGGCTCCGGGTCATCCGCTGGGGCCCGTCGGATGGCATGACGGAACTCGGCGCGCTTGGCTGCCAGCGTCTGCATGGTGGCCTTCATTGACGTCTTCTTCACGCGCTTGGACGGCACCTTGGGCGTGTTCACGTCCTGCATCTTGGAGAGCCGCGTGAGCATCTCGGCGTTCGCCAGCGCCTGTTTGATGCCTGTCATCTTGTCCAGTTTCGTCGTGCGCTTCTCCTTTACCACCTCCGCTTGCTTGGTCGAGGCCAACGGTTTCTTCCTTTTGGCCGTCGGTGCCTCCTCCTCCGTGGACCCTTCATCGGCTTCTGCACTCGTCGCGGAGATCTTCTTGGCCTTTGTTGCTGGCTGCTTCTTCGCCGTTGTTCGCGCTGCTACAGCCGCGCTCTTGGTCTTGGCCTTGGCCACCGCCGTCGAGCCATCCGTACTCAGAGCCTCTCGACGCGCCTTGGCCACGTCCTTCCTGCGCTTAAGCGCCTTCTTGGGTGCTGGAGCCGGCTCTACATCGCTCTCGTCTGCGACTGCGTCGTCGTCCTGCTCTGCCAACTTCACGCGCCTCGCCTCCGCGTTCGTGAAGTTAAAGTCCAGCGGTTGGCCGTCCCGCGTCCTCCCGAAGCGCTTCTGCGCCGACGGCACCTTCTTCTTCCTCTTGGGCGACGCTTTCTTGGGCGAGTTGCGCGCCACGGGTAGGATGAGGCTGGTCATGGACGGCTCGTCCTCAATGTCCGAGTCGCTCCCGTTGTCCTGCGACAGCATGTTCAGCAGATCGTCCGCTGGTAGCTCAGGCAGAGGACTGTCGTAGTCGGCCAGCTCCGCCGGGTACGCCACTGCCGACTCGGCCGACTCTGCTGACTCTGCTGACTCTGCTGACTCTGCTGACTCGGCATCCGTCTCCACGGATGATACGGGCTCCATTGGGACATTCTTCCGCTTCTTCTGCGTCTTGCTGGGCTTGTTCTTGGGCTTGATCTGCGTGTTGGTCTTGTGCTTCCTGCGGGGCGCGACAGTCTCGTCCTCGTCCGACTCCACGCTAATCTTTGCCCGTCGCGTCAGCTTCGCCTTCTTCTCCGCCTTCTCCCCGGCCTCCCGCTCCACCTTCCTGCGTGCCTTGGCTTCTACTTTCTCCTTCGCTTCACGTTCCGCCTTCCTGCGTGCTTTGGCTTCCGCTTTCTCCTTGGCCTCCCTGCGCGCCTGTGCTTCCGCTTGCTCCTTGGCCTCGAGCTCCTTCTTGCGGGCGCTGGCGGCCGCTCGCTTCCGCTCGTGCTCCTCGGCCTTCTTCGCCAAGGCCTCTGCGCGTTCGTGCTCCTTCTGTTTGCGGGCCTTGTCTCGTGCGCGTTCGCGCTCCTTGGCTTGCGCGCTCTCGCGCTTGAGCTGCCGCTTGGCGAACCGGTAGCGCAGCTCCTCCTCCTCGAAACGCTCGATGCGCTGCGTCAGCGTCCAGCTCTTGCGCAGCCGCTGTCTCCGCAGCTCGATCGCCTTCCACTGCAAGCCCAGTCACTCCGTCAGTTGCCTGCCTTCTCAGCTCGCTCCTGAGGCCCGTACGGCTCTTCACAGGGACCTACCTCCAGCTCGTAGACCTCCAGAAGAGTCTCCTCCGGGTACGGACCGCCCAGCGTGCCCCGTGCGGCCTCCATTGCCGCCATGCTGCGTCTACGGAGCCGCCGAGCTCCAAGCTTCCGCCTTGGCTTCCTTCTGGTGGAGTTGATGCGGGCGCTTGGGCGGGAAATCGGATAGAGGGTTTGAAATAGGCGATAAAACCTCAAAACCTCGCGCACATTTCAGCCACAATTTCTGTTTACCCTGATAGATTGGGGTCAAGAAGTCTTTAGTATTGCCTGAAAGCGTGTGAAAACCTGTCGGTAGCGTGGTACCTTTGATACCCCATACATTAACGATATGCAATATTGAGAGTAACTCCAGCTCGGTTGCGAGGTTGAAGGCGCTCTTGTAGGGGGAGTGAGCGAGTCTTGTACGGAGAGAAGCGCGGCCGCATGTCGCGCGCAGCTTCAGCATCAAAGAGGGGGAAGAAGCGAGAAGAGCAAAGCGTCGAGCTCAACCTCCACCGCGCGCCGAAGCGTCTAGCGCCTAGCCACCTACGACCCAGCCGCCGCCGCCGTGCCCACGAGAAAGCCAGCAGCTATGAGTGCCGACGCCGACGCGAGTCTGTGGCAGCTGTCGGACAACGGCATCTCGTGCCACGCCTGGAACAAGGACCGCTCGAAACTGGCCGTCTGCCCCAACTCGAACGAGATCTGGATCTACTCGGGCTGCCAGCAGCCGGACGCCTCCAAATGGCGCAAGGAGGCTGTGCTTACCGAGGTGCGCGGTCGCAACTGCTTGGTTGGGAGGGGGAGGGCGTGCGGGTGTGCTACAGCGAGGCCTAACACTGGATCGGGACGCTCTGCCGTCTGTTGTTGTAGCACGACATGCTGGTGACCGGGTTGGACTGGTCGCTCGTGCACGACCAGCTCGTGTCCTGCTCGCACGACCGCAGCGCCTTCGTGTGGAAGTACGAGGCCGCTTTCCGCCAGTGGAAGCCCTCGCTCGTGGTGCTGCGCATCACGCGCGCCGCCACCAACGTCAAGTGGAGCCCCGACGGTGCGTTCGTCTTCGCAAGGCCCTGCATTGCAGTACTGGAATACGTCTACGAGCGGGGGACACGCTCGATACAACGACTGACGACTCTGTTGTGCTCCAGGCACCAAGTTTGCGGTGAGCAGCGGCGCCAAGTGCGTGTCCGTGTGCTACTACCAGGCGTCGGAGAACTGGTGGGTCAGCAAGATCATCAAGAAGCACAAGTCCACGTACGTCCCATCCTCCACACACACAAGATGCTTGTGTTGCGAGCCGCACATGCCTGGACCACTGACGAGGATCCGTGATGTCATTGATGCGCAGGGTGACGGACTTGGACTGGCACCCGAACTCGCAACTGCTGGTGACGGGCAGCACGGACCTCAAGTGCCGCGTGTTCTCGGCGCATATCAGCGACGTGGACGGCGCGCCCGATGCCGGGCCATTCCCGGACCTGGCGCCGTTCGGCGAGCCCATGGCCGAGTTCGACAACGCCAGCGCCTGGGTGAACGCCGTGGCCTGGTCCCCCAAGGGCGACCGTCTGGCCTTCGCCGGACAGGGCTCGTCCATCCACATGGTGCACTTTGGCGCCCCCGGAGAGTACCCGACGATCCAGGTAGGTACTGCTGGAGTTCGCAGGCGCTTTCTCGCTGGTGTTTTTTTTGCGGCCCTGTAGGAAGGCTAAATGGTTTGCTGTCCGTGTGGAATGGTGCTGTTGTGATACTAGTCGATCCGCTTCAAGTACCTGCCGCTAATGCGCATCAAGTTCCTGTCCAACTCGTCGCTGGTGGGCGTGGGCTACGACTTTAACCCGATGCTGTTCGCTGAGGACGGCAACAACTTCTGGTACGCCAGTGATGGCTTCCATCTCCGTCCAAAGTATGCTGTGCTGACCGTGCCATTGTGGGGATTTGTGTCTTGGCAGGTCGTTCCTGGAGTTCGTAGACAAGAAGCCGACAGAGAGCGCCGTGAAGCGCAACTCGGGCAGCTTCAGCGCTGGTATGTGCAGTTCGTCACTGGACAGGAATCTCTTGTCTCAACACGCACTGACATTTCTGTGTGTGGCTTTGCTCCTTCTGTGAACGCTGAATCGCAGCCCGGAGCCTGTTCGAAAGCAAGGTGACTCGCGGCCAGTCCTCGGACGCTACCTTGCACGACAAGGGGCTGCTCTGGATGTAAGTCGCTGTCTGCCTTGTCTCGCCGCCCCCGATGCCGCTCGCTGCTTTGTGGATCTATGCTAACGCCGTGTATTGCTGGCCCTGGCTCCACAGGAAGCACCAGAGCACCATCACGGACATCCAGACGTACACCAGCTCGGCTTCTGGAGGCGTGTCGGAGTTCTCCACCTCGGGTACGTGTCCTCGTGACAGGTCCACATTGAGGACGCTGGTCCCTTTTGAACCTCACAATCTGCCTACGTGCTTGGGCATTTATGTGTGATGATTGCAGCGCTGGACGGCCGCGTCGTGCTGTGGAAGCTGGCGGCACTGAACGTCGAGATGGGCAAGCTGCGTCTGTGAGCTGGCGTGAGCGTCCGCTTCGAGTCGTACTCGGCCTCTGGGTGCTGACCAACAACGCAGCGCCGACGTCGTCCACCCCACACTGCAACCGACAGCTCCCACGCAAGCGCAAACCAGTGCTACCTACGACCATCGCTACAAGAGCAGAACGAATGCAATCGGCTTTGGGTTGTCTATCCATTGCATCTCTCTCCCTCCTCCTCTGCTCGTCCGCCTTCTTGCTCACCCCGCTATTCGTACATGTTCTTGAGGCGCTGGTACTCCTGACGGTACTCGTTCTCCACCACAGAGGCCTGGCGGAAGTCTTTCCACTCGGGGAACTCCTCCAGTAGCACCTTGGGGTCGTACGAGAGCAGCAGCTGGATGCCCTGGCTCACATCGTTGAGCGTGCGCGCCAGATCAATATGCTCGGGGTTGAGGTAGGCGCGCTGCAGCTCGAGCAACTCGTAGCTGCTGCGCAGGAAGAGGATGGCGTACTCGCGCACGTCCTGCTTGGGGGTGGCGCGCAGTAGCAGGTCGCACGAGTCGGCCACGAGCTTGTGGATGCGCATGAAGACGAGGTGGTCGTGCGCCGCCACCTCCAGCGCGTCCGAGAGCGTCTCGAGCGCCACGGCCAGCGTCGCGGCCGCCTGCGTCTCGTCCGTCTTGAGTAGTTCCTCGGCTCCCTCGAGCACCTTCTCCAGCTCGGGCATGACCGGCTTGACCTCGTCGTCTTGACCCGAAGACGCTGGCGACGGTAACAGACTGTCACCGCGCTGACACAGTGCACAGTTACAGTCGAAGCCGAATTGTTCCCGCAGGTTCCGCTGCCGGTTCTCGCGACTCTGCTCGCGCGGGTAGAGGTATGAGATGGTGAGTGGCTCGCCCTGGCGGATGGCTCGGGCCACGCGCACCTCCGAGACGCCCCGGTCGGCGGCTGTTACCCCCTCGGGTGTAAACTTGACGCAGTTGGGGTTACACTCGTGGTTGAACATGGCGTTGAAGAGGAAGACGCCGCTGTCGAAGGCGTTGCACTGCATGGCCAGCACGTTCTGCAGCACGGCGTCGTGCGGCAGCGCCAGGTCCGGGAAGGCGGCGCGCAGCTCGTCCACCTGCGGGCCGTACTTGGCTCGGCCCGCGGCCAGCACGTGTTCCGGAAGTTCACTTAGTTTCTCCGGGAACAACCGACCCAAATGTAACATCACGTCGGCGTAATCCGGCCGCGCCAAGACGGAAGCCATGGTGGCCAGGAAGAAGCTCGGGTCCGACTGCTCCACGTCGCGCGGCCAGGGCACGTACACGCGCTCTACGAGCACCTGGGTGCCGGGCTGCAGGTCGCGCGCGGCCACGTAGCCGCGGGAGCCGCCCACGTCGACGCAGTCCGTGACGAGCTCCACGGGCCCCACGGTCAGCGGCTTGACGTCGTCCCAAGGTGCGTAGAGACTGCGTGGCGGCGGCGGAGGCGGCTGGCACGCGGGCTCCTGCGCCACAGAGGCCGACGCGGAGGGCGGAGAGAGCTGGAGCAGCTCGTGCGGGACGGGCGCCACCTCGTCGTCGCTGCTGTCGTCGTCGAAGAGCCCGAAAGCCGCCTGCACGGACGCGCTCGGCTGCTGCTTGCAGGTCGTAGTGCTCATGGCCATCACTTGGGCGTGTGGGCGTCCAGCCAAGTGGCGGTGCGGATACCGGTAAATACCGGTGTGCCGTTTGGTGGCGCGGGGAGTGGTTGAGATGGGCCAGATGAGAAGGTCCCTGTGGCAGGAGTGGCGAAACCTTGTCGAGACAACCTTCGCATGGAGTCGAGAGAGAGAGAGAGAGAGAGCAGTGCGTGAAAGCGGTAGTGAAGGTGGAAAGGGGCGGGGAAGCCCATGGCTCGGTGCGGGTGCTGGCTGCGAGCCGCTCTACCTGCCGCTGGGGCCTGAACTAGCCGCGCTGGCCGGCGGATTGATATGACCGGATGTGAAGGAAGTTTCCAGTTGGTTTCCGCGGCAGAAGCTCTCTAGGTACCGTCAAACCGCATTTACCCGTATAATGCGATCATCCCTTTCATTTGGGGTCATGGCTGTTACTAAGTCACGATACCTGCCACATTCCATTTCGTTGTGACATGCCATACAACGACCATTTTTGGCCAACCCCATTGAAACGCACAGATTTCCGCGAGTGCAACGGTAGTCAGGGCCTGGACGCTCTCGCGTCACCGACTTGGCGCCACCAAGAGCTCCGCCGCCCTCACAAGAAGTGGGCGAACTCGCCACATGCGCTGAACCGCTGGGCTCCTGGCCTGGCCGTGGAGGGCGCAAGACGCGCCGATGGGAGGCGACAACGGGAGCCAAGGCGCCAGAGAGGCCAGCCAGCCAGCGGCCGGGCCTGCCCGCTTCTCTCCGCGGTGGCAGCAAGCCGAGACGCGATCCAGCGCCGGCTGTATTTATATCTGCCCCCACGGCCGGCTGCCACGCCGCTGGGCTGCTGTTGGCACACGCAGACCTCCAGCCCCGAGCGCAAACGCAGCGCACGCACCATGCAGGCGTGGCACGGCGGCCGGCGAGAGCGAGAGCGAGAGCGAGAGCGGGCGCACGAGCAGCACGAGCAGCACGAGCAGCAGCAGCGCGGGCGCTCGTCCAGCGTCGTGCTGCTCGGCAAGCTCTCGGCCATCGTGCGGCGCGGCAGTCTGCACCGCAGCGAGGGCGACGACGGCTGCGGCCGCGTCAGCGGCGACAGTTTCCGCAGCAGCAAGAGCGGCGACGCGCCGCGCTGGAGCTCCGGCGCGCCGCCGCGACAAGACGAGGACGGGGAGCACGACAGCAGCGACGAAGACGGCGCTGCGGGCAGTGACACGCTCACGCTAGCCATGGCGCCCACGGCCATGACCATGTGGGACCCGAGCGCCAGCAGCACGAGCAAGCTGCACTTCTACTCGGCGCGGCCGCTGGCGGCGGCGGCACTGGCGCGGCCGCTGAGCCAGGACGAGCTGGCTCGGCGAGCCCGCATGGAGGCGCAGCTCCCGGATAGCTTTGCCGCTCTGCACGCGGGCTTCACCCCACCCAGCGACGCCACGGAAGACAAGGGCGACGACAAGGAGCAGCGAGAACAAGGTCGGGCCCCTGCGGAGCTGGACAACAACCAGCAGGAGACGCTGGAGGAGCAGCAGCGTCGGGCCTCGCGTACGTACCGCCACGCCGGCGACGTGTTCGACGCTGACGAGGACGACGTGGCCCGCGAGCGGGGCGATGACGCGCCGCTGCTGGCCTTTGACGCCGCCCACCTCACGGCCAGCGTGCGCACCTTGATGCACTGCATCAAGAGCGAGAGTTTGCGGAGCGAGTCGGGGGTGCCGGTGGCTAGTGCCACCGCCGCCGTGTCCAACCAGGATGAAGATGAAGATGACGTAGACCAAGAGGAACACGACCAAGATGAAGTAGATGAAGATGAAGTAGACGAAGGCGAAGGCGACGCAAAGAGCGTCCACGACCTGCACGACCTGC
>JAADYJ010000684.1:0-16302 GCA_023338205.1 Halophytophthora polymorphica
AGGATCTTCTCCATCAGGAAGATCGTGCGCGCTTCAGGCAGCGAGCTCGTCCCTCGGCAGCGTGGGCAAGAGTGCTTGCCGTCCAGGGTCGCGCCAAGCGCCACGGGGCCGAACTCGTGGTCCAGAGCGCAGGCCAGGTGGACCGGGAGCTCGGCGTTTGCTTTGGGCAATAGCCCGTAGATGGCGGTCAACCGCTAACGGAATCTCTCGACTGCCCTGCTCGCGATGCCTTCGGTGCACTACTCGATTGCGTTGCATCCATAGCAGCGCTAGGCTAATCGCTGTGACGCGTGTGCTTAAACGTAGACCCGGTGCATTGCCTTGATCGCATCCAGAAGCACCTTCGGCAAGGCGCCGCACTATAGATGACAGAAATCACTCCAGCCCCGTCGCCTGGGCCCTCCTGCTTGCGCAAAATGTGCTACATGGTCCCCTTGCTTCTTGCGCAGAGCGAGAAATCCGCATGGTCAAACCAAGGCAGGTGGACTGGCATCAGGCGGCGCTATTACGTTTTACGGATCCCTGCTGGTGTGCTGGCAGCAAGTGGCATGATCAACGTGACGCTGGTAGGCTTGGCCGCATGGACAGCACTGGCGCGCCTGCTGCTTGAAGTATGGACAGATTGACAGTACCAAAACTGGAGCCCTACCATCGGGTTTCGGCGATCACCCGTACGAAGTAGTCATAGCGGCCACAGCAGCCGTCGTCCCCGCTCTGCCAAAAGGTGCTCTACATGTAGCGTCGCTGCGCTGGTGTCGCTGCCTCCGACGAATGGATAGTGGATTGTGTTCCTCCACGTCCAGCGTATCAATTTAGCGCGCATGGCGGGCAACATCGCTGTCTTCGTTGGTCAAACTTCACCTTATCAAGATCCAACCAAGGTGATGCCGTCATTCGACATAGTCACTTATGATAGCACGGATGCCAAGTGCAGAGAAGTATTGCCCAGACTCTTCAGCGCAACCAGTATGCTGCACATACCCAAGAGCGGCATTCTCCAGCAGCAACACTTGCAACAAGAGGCGTGCAAAACACAGCGCTAGGTAGAACACACTACACAGGCAGTGAGGAGCACGGGGGCCATCTACTCGTCATGTTACGCAGTTTCCTGGCGTACATTCGGGTTTATAATCGTGACTTAGATTACCGGAAAATAGTGAACGAATTACAGAACTACCACCGGTTCGTACCGGTACAAAACATGCATTCTTGGTTCTCAACCAGCACTCTGACTTGCGAGGAGATGTAGCACATACCGGAAACATTTACGAACACCAAGTCAAACGCAAGTTGAAGCTGCGTTTAGTGAAAGACCCACTATTCCGTGACAAGCAAGTAGCGTTTGGGGTTAGTGTTTGGAAGCATTTGGTTGTTCAACATAGGTGCGTTCAAGAGCTAAATGTCATTCTTCAGAACACCCAGGACATAGGGCCCTCTAATAAAGCGATGACAGGACGGAAGCTATAACCATCAGGGCCATAATGGGACAAGCTGTTAGACCGACTTGTTTCCCAGAACGTACAGGACACACTTCCTGGGGTAATTTCCTCCGTAGAAAGCGAACCATGTGGAAAGCAAGATTGCAAGGGGGGATCAAGCGCAGGGACTTACTCTGCATCTGGAGCTCACACAACCACCACGCCCGGAACGACTTTTAGTGCTGCCTGCCAGGGTTTGGCACAAGCGCACAGTGCTCGGTAAAACGACCGCCGTGGCGTTGGAGCCTGCCAGGTTATCTATAGGCAGAAAATGCCGCACGAAGCGGCGACATGGCATGGAAAGCACTGATCGTAGCGCACTACCGGCCATGGCGAACACGACCAGAGCAATACCGTCAGTGAGAGCTCGTGTACAGTCTATCCGAATACATATAGTCGCTTCGTCATGTGGCTTGCACACAACGAGCCGGTTGTTACCACAGCCTGCTATTGGAAAGGACGCTTTCACTGGGTTCCTCCCGGTTTTGAGCTTTCTGACTGCTTTGTTGCACAGCTTTAGGTGCTGTGGCAAAGCGATAATGTGGCGAAGAAAATTCCAGTGTTGCACATGCTGGATGTGTTGCAGATGGCAAAGTCCAACCAGGCTCGATGGCTCTCTGGGTGTTGATTTTATGAATCAACAAGCAGCTACCCTGATATCATGGCCCCAAGACCGACGCTGAACAATGGAATGTGTCGCAGCGACGTCGCGCCCACAGGTAAGCACGATGGCGTGAGCTGAGGTGGCTTGGTAGCCATCAGATCAGGGTCAGATACATGTGAGCACAGCATTGCGCCAGCACGAGGCGCTCTGGGCACCCTGCTAGGACATGAAGGACAGTAGGTGGGTCGAGTAGGAGTGTGCGACCTCACCACGCTTTCTGAATGTCACTTTCCGATTTTCTTCCTGCACAACACCACCCATCCTTTCCAACATCTTCCTGCGGCTTCAGAAAGTGCTTTAGAATGGTCGTGACATGCCCAACAGAGACCTTCAGAAGAGGTTGAGCGAAGTGCACTCTTCGTGACCGAAGTAGAGGTCGAAGCCAAGGCAAGAGGACTATGGCATGCCCGCCCGCCAGAGTGAGGGGGGGGTCGGTGAAGACATTCGTGGAGTGTGATTTCAGCGTGGCCATTCCTGAGATCACGGCAGCAGGAAGGAAACGCCGATGCGGAAAACTTAGCTGGGCGACTGTGATCGCCTTGCTCAGGAAGGCCAGACACCCCATCTCTTCGATTGGTCACAATTAGAAGATATACACGCTTTCTACTGGCAAAAAAACTATTGCTTTCTTGTCCTAGGAATGTCCTGCATAATCCGTCTAACGAGCATTCTACCGAGGGTGAGCCACCAACTAGCTGAAGTCTCAAAAACCGCTACAGCTCGAAAAGCTATGCAAAACACGAGGACGGATGTCGCGGCCGATACAAGGGGAGATTCGGTCAGCATGGGTATACCCAATGAAGCCTCGAAGCCTCGTCCTTTACAGGTCCCCATCCTAACGATCTATTGACTTGCCGTCGACTTCAGTTACCATCATTCCACCATTGAGGTAGTTGGCCACAATGCCAGACCTTCTCGGCGGCAGTCAATCTTTCTTTCACCTCACCGTCGATAGAGCCAAGCAGACATGTCGACCACCGCCAAGTGGATTAGCCACCCGCACCGCTTCGCGCAGATCTCCGCATCTATCCGACTGCACTACGTGGACTCGGGTCGCCCCAAGGACTGCAGCGTGGAGCAGCCCCCCGTCGTGCTGCTGCATGGCTGGCCGGACTTCAGTTTCGGCTGGCGGGTACGAGCAGTCAGAAGAAGTACTTGAGGCGTTGCACGGAGTGGATATGGGCACGCAAGAGCCCGAGACTGGCGGCTGACGGGGTTGCCATGCCTCTGCGTGTAAACTACTGCGCGTTACAGCACCAGTTCGAGCCCCTGGCGGCTGAACACCGCGTTATTGTGCCAGGTGGGCGAATGCTTCTGGATTCAAGACTTCTCTCCCGAGGGCCGCGGCGTTCTAACCTGCTCTCGTTGCTGCGGTACTGCTCTACTTTGCAGACATGCGGGGCTTCGGTCAGAGCTCGACGCCGAAGGAGGAGAGCGCGTACGGCTCCAAGAACATCACGGACGACCTGGCCAAGCTCCTGGGTACGCTAGAACGCTCGTTTGTATGGACGCAATGACTCGTCCAGCCGCTCTGATGGTTGTGCCTTGGACTGGTCGGCGCTTAGACATCCTGGAGATCGAGAAAGCCATCTTTGTCGGCCACGACTGGGGCGCCACCATGGGCTGGCGCATGTGTCTCTACCAGCCGCACCGCGTGGCCGCCGTGTGCTCCGTGTGCATCCCGTTCTACCCGCCGGCCGACGTGTGCACGGACATTGACGCTCTGGCGACCATGATGCCGCAGTTCGCCTACCTGAAGCTGCTGGCCGACTCAGAGCGTACGGCTGCAAAGCTGGACAAGGCGCCCAGGCGCTTCTACAACGCCGTGTTCCACCACAGCGCCAACATCCCGGGCGACCTTAAGGACCTGATCGACGGCTTGGAGGACGGAGATGATGCCAAGTACACGGAGCCGTCCACGCTGCTGTCCAGTGACGAGCTCGAGTACTACGTGAGCCAACACAAGGGCTTCCTCGGTGGTTGCCGCTACTACGGCCAGTGGCAGCGCGACTTTGACACGGAGCGCGAGCTGGCGCGAGAGATCCCGCACCCAGCGCTTTACATCGCCACAACACAGGGCACAGAGGACGACCCAATGCAGCAGGAGACGGTGGCCAGTATGGCTGCTGTGATCCCCCAGCTCGAGACCCAGGTCCTGCACGAGACTGGCCACTGGGCGCTCTGGCAGAAGAAGGGACAGGCCACGGCGATGCTGCTGGAATGGCTCGCTCGGGTCAAGTAAAGAGCCACGACAAGCCACAGCATGGCTTCGACGCACCAAGTGTGGCTCACGACGCAACACTGAGATTCCCATACGCTAAAAGCCCCAGCACTACGAGAGAAACGAGACCTTGACATGGAACGCAAGATCATACCTATTATGGCAGTTCTGGTCGTCATAAACTGAGGGTCGTACTGCACACGGAGATGGAGAGCACTATACGACGGTCGGGTCGCTCGCGGAGCTGCGTCGACAGAGCGGACACGTGGTGCTGGCGCTGAACCAGTCGATGACGCAGTCCTCGTGGAAACAGTGGCCGCAGGGCAGGCGCACCAACGCATCCGTCTGCTCCATCTCGGGATCCCCTTCGTTCTCGCCCAAGCAGATGCAGCACACGAGTGTCTCCGCCTTTTCTGAGGGCTCCGAGGACATCTTCACGTCCTGCAGAGCTATCACAGCCGCCTGACGCCTTGCCTCTGAGTCCTTTTGAGCCTTGGGGACCTCTAGGAAGTCCTCGATGTCCTGTCGAACGCCTCGCAGCAGCGTCCACGATGTGGCGTAGGCGCTGCTCTGCAACTGGCGGTGCGTCATGAACACGGATAAATCCGCGCACACGCCCAGCAATTGCTTCACGAAGCGCGTGAGTCCCGCCACGCGATCCTTCACGATGGCCTCCGTGTCCACGTGCATGTGCTTCTTTGGGAAAGACGGCGAAATGGCGCGTCGTAGTGCATTGGAGACCAGCGCGAAGACCTCGCGCCGGGTGGCGCCACTGTCCTTGGGCGCCGTCTGCTTCTGCTGGGCGTATTCATGCCGCACAGTGTCCTCCCAGGCCTCCACGCGCTGCAGATGGCGACGTCGGAACTCGTGGAACTCGGAATAGCGTTTCTCCAGCAGCCAGCGGCCACCGGCGTCCGGCTCGCGGTCTCTCGCTCGGCCAACCTGCCGACGGACGTCCTCGGAACTGCGCACACGCAGACGGTAGACGGTGAACCAAAGTCGCGGGTCGTCGCTGCGCATGTACGCGCGGACAGTCTCGGTACGGATCTCCACGTCGCTGCCGTGCAGTCCGGCGCGCCGTCGCGTCTGGAACTTGAGCAGACGCCGGAACTGCGGCTCGGCCTGCAGGCCGCTGGCCGACAGCAGCTTGGCCTCCATGGACTGAGAACAAGGAAGGCGAATGAACTTGTTGCGGCGGAGAGAACTTGGCGAATGGGGAGGTGACGCGTAACGCGTGGGTGGTTGCAAGTCGGCATTGGGATTCAAAACGTATCGGAGACGAATCTCCGCTAGTGTCGGGCGTCGTCGTTAGCGCCATTTGCTACAGATTGGTGCGTGGTGCGTTTCACGGGGTATTAGATATAGAAGGCACAGTACTCGTAAAATTCCGTTTCTTGATAAAATAAGAAATGTGTTTGAGCGGGGTATGTTGTTTTAGGTGAGACCGCACAGCTTCAAGCACAGGCGCAGAACTTGTCTGACCCCCATCGAGAGGATTAGCTGTTAATCCCGGAGACTAAAAGCAGGCTTTGATGCCAGAGCCGGCGCACAAGGCTTAAAAGGCTTTGATTCGCGGTGTGCAGCGTGCAGTTTAAGTGTCTTGGGGGGGACGCACAAAGGCGCGGTGGTCGAGGCTTGGTGCTGCTTTGGCAATTAAGCTGCTGGCCTAGCCAATCGAGTTCGATTCTTCAGGGTCTCTAGACTTGGATTCTGCTCTCCCAATGAGCAATGGCCGTGGCCATACCTCGCTGAGGACAGCTCGTACATTGTATTCCCCAACAGATACACTGCGACCACTGCGGTGGTGGGGCTAACGGAATCGCGTCTGAATTTTGCCTCACGCTAACTGTCCAGGCTAATCAACGACAGAGTTTGTGAGGCAGGGAGGACGTATACATGGACTGCGAGCATGCCACCGGAGGGAATGAGCCTCAGATACCGCGGCCAGCTCGAACGTACAGTACTCCTTCTCTGGCAGCACCACACACGTGAATCACAGCGCACGGGGCTGTGAAGCGAATCGCAGCTACAGTTGAGGCTGTTTGTGACCGCAAGACTAAATCGCGACCAGCCAGGCGAGCACTGAGAGGGCTCAGAACATAATACTTTGAGCCCGAGGGTGGCGTACCCTTAGAGACACTGCCAGACTAAGGGCAAGAGACACTGAGTGGTGGTTCGCCCACCGCAACGAGGAAATGTATTCGGAGACAACGAACAGTCTGGCGTATGGGGCGGGCGGGTGATGTTTGGGTGGAGTAACAAGTAACACGAGGCACTTGCTAGGACCATCCAGATTTGTCGTAAAATGGTTTTGATGAATTTGTCTAGCCGAGTCGATTCGATATGGTAGCCGGCGATGCAGAAGGATATACCAGCATACGTAGACTAGATACGATGGGAGATAGTGTGCACACTGTTTGCAGAAGAAAGCGACTCGCGATGCCCTCTCTGGAGCGGGGATTGGAAAGTTGCGAGCGACCCAATCCACAGCAGCAAATCTCACTTTAAAACAAAACCGTGCACGACCGACTAGGAAACCCAAGAGCATGTACCGCTATCCAGCTTTGGCTTCGGATAGCACGTGTACATGGCGGGTAGCGAGCTATTTGGTGGTACTACACCATACCCCGTGGATATTGGACTGTGCTGCGCTGCGACAGCACTTCTACAAGTGCATCCACAGTTCACTCCAGTAACAGTTCGCACGGCACCGATATCCAGCTCGAGGAAAAGATTCGCTTGTGGCTGGGAACCGCAGCTTCCGGTAGGGTGGCCCGACCTCACACTCCTGCCAACAAGCTCATCGCGTGCCGATCGTCGATACAGAAGAATCATTGCTTAGAAGAGAGGCAAATCGCGTGGCGTTACCATTTGCTCCGGCTTGCATCCTTGAGCCCGAGCCACTGCATGGCTGCAAGCGGGACGACCATCACTGTCGCTGTCGCCAACACGCTGAACTGCCTCGCTCTGCGATTGCCGAGGTGGCTCCCAATGCGCAGCATCATCGAGCGCGTGCGGGACGACCGAGCGACAAACCAGGCCGCACCGCACTGCTCTGTGGAAATGCGGATCACCACGCGACACGGGTGCGACCAGGACTTTCACTCACCGCGAAAGAATCGGAGAAGAGCCGGACGGAGACAAGTCTCGTGTGCCAGTCGCGGCAGCTATGGCAGAGTCCGCCGGACGAGGGGACAAGGTGAACCGGAGCCGAAAAGTGGGGCAGTCTCTCGTCCGCAACGAGTTTTAGTTTTCGTGCGGTTGTAACATAGCGCGCTATTTGATTGGTTAATCTCTGACAAATCCTGGATTTCGCCAATCATTGGGATGGGATCGGTGTGAGAGGGGCGAAAATCCACTGGCCTCATGTTTGCCAAATAGTGGCACCTTCAACTGTTGTACAAATGCTCCCAAGTATATTTAAGTCTCATTTTGGCAGTTTTGGAATGCAACGTGGTCCGACTCTGGTAGAACTTGCCAATCGCAGTCAACTTTTGTCAACAATGTGTAATTCCCTGGATACTGCACTACTCTGTTTACATCTGCTGTTTCCGCTGGGCGTCAATGAGGCGAGGCAATGGCTACAGCACGGCCACGTGGCATGTTTCACCGTGTCGCACGAAGCAGCCACGCGACGGCTCGAGGGGCGCACGCGGTCTTCAACACTGCCACGATCGCACACTGCGTGAGTGGAGGTTGCGTCGCCTCTTCAATCGCGTGAGTGGGGGTCCCTCGCTGGCACTCGCCCCTCGAAAGAAACACAGCCGAGGTTGGTGTCGCACTCGTCTGCCATCACCACCCCAGCGATACCTCGAGGCACTGAAATGAGCGATAAAACCCACTTTAGCACTGTGGCCAACACTAGCCAGCGCCGACGCCAGTGACCTTGTGCCGACGGCGACGCCTTGGTGTCTCATGTCATTGCCTCTGACCCAGTCCCAACGAATATGATACGGGGGCATGTTCAAGGATTTAGGGGCGTTCCGGCAGTCGGGCTTTGACTCGGAGATCGAAGATTGTCGCATGGAGCTCGTGGACGAGGCGGTGCATTTGGCTCCTTCGGCCTTTGGCTCTCGAGCTGACTGTTTGGCAAGACCGCGTCACGTAAACACGAGCCACTACTCTTGCGAGGGAACTCGGACTACCGCGCGTGCATGTACTGTGCAGGCGGTTGCGCACCTGCTGCATGTACTGGGTGCAACTGGTCTTGCAGAAGCTAGTGGCCCACTCCACGCACTTGGCATGGCGCATGCTTCTGCGTGTGCTGAACCACGGAGATTGCCGCTTGGCCAGCCTCTACTCTAGCCGTAACGCGCACTTCGAAAACAGACTGCGAGCCGCCTTTTGCGGCGCCCAGAACGCAAAAGCACATTCCACCTGGCCTACTAGAGGAGTTTATGAGTTCACGAAGGCGTCGTGGGCTCCTTCGCTACTTACTTTCTCTTGGCCTGCCCCCAAAGTAAACACACGAACGCTCACTGCTTGAGGTGACCACATTCGCTCCACTGGAGAGAAGTGTCCCAGGACGCGTTGAGGTGTCCGTGGGGAGCTCCGTCCATCAATCTGCGGCGCAGACGCTCTGACAAGTCAGTGAACACCGCGACCCCTTAGCCCCCACGCTCTCGGATTGGTAAAAACTGCCGTCTCTCGGCCTCCCGGGCGCGCGGATTGGTGGAAACCACTGCATTTCGCCAGTCGAAGATCCTGACACTATCCAATCAGCCCGCCGCCCGCCTGGATTTTCCTCTGGAAACTGCCAACCAGATCGCTCCTTTTCACCCCGAGCGACCTGCACTCCCGCCAAGATACTCTTGCTGCTGATCTCGCGGACAAGAGACGAGCCAGTGCAGTCACGGCTCTTTCTCTATTCGCCGTGTCCCATTGGCGGTTAACCGCGCCAACGACCCCGTGATGCGTCAGGTTGTTCACCACCAAAGTGCAGCCGTCGCCAGAGCGACTCATTGTTACATTTGCCATTTGCCAGTGACCCCACCACCACTGCACTGCAGCCAACGCCCGGCCTGGCAGCCCCACCCTGGGACACATACACACAGAGCAACTCACCCTCCCGCTTCACTTGAGCGCGTCATGACCATCACGCCCCGTGTCCAGAGTCAGTACTTCGAGCGCGATCGGGAGCTTATTCGCTTGGCGCCCAACCAAGATCAGGCCCGCTCACTGCCAACCAAGCGTGCCGGCACGCCCTGGACGCTCGAGGAGCACGAGCTCTTCCTGGAGGCGCTCGAATGCTACCCCTCCGGCCCGTGGAAGACCATCGCGGCGCACATTGGCTCGCGCACCACTCGCCAGACCATGACGCACGCGCAAAAGTACCGGGAGAAGATCGCGCGAAGGCGGAAAGCTGAAGCCTCGGCCGGCGGGACGAGTCCGTCAGCCAATGCCCAGCAGCCCAGCCAGCCGTCGACCAAGAATTCTGCCGCCGGAGCCCAAGGCTTCACGGAGATCCAGCAACAGCAATACCAGCACCCGCACCAGATGTCGGCCGCCGGCGAAGAAGCCAACCACGAAGGCGAATACCTCGACAGCCACGGCCAGTTCTTCGCACAAGAGGGCGAGCTGGAGCTGGACGACAGCGTCATCGCGCTGCTCGAGACGTTCGAACCGCTCGAGATGATGGCGGCGCTGGAGACTTGAGCTGGTCGACCCCCGCGGAATCGTGCGGTCATTGTGTCGTCTGATAGACCCTGCGCAAGAGCGCAGGGTATTGTGAGTAGTTTTGTCCATAAGCACGTAGCCCCTGCCCACGCAGCGTCGTAGGACATGTATGAATGTGGCCATAAGAATAAGAGTTGAGATGAGCCCGTCACCGTCGCTTTAATCTAGTCCCCAGCTTCATGATGCTCGGTGTCTCACTCGTTGGGTCGTTCAAGGAGTTCTTGAGATGCCACGAACCAAGTAGAAAAGCTGAAACGCACGGCCAAGCGACCTGGAATGCTTCGGGCCCTCCAGGCGGCACGTCTCACTGAAGTATCGCCCTTAAAACGAGTCCGGACGTCGTCTTTCACAACGTGGAGTAGTTCTGGATAATCTGGTCCATGCGCAAGAACGACTGCTGGAAGTACTCGCGGTCGATGCCATGGCGCTCGTACTGATGCAAGTACGCGCCATGGGAGAACATGTCGTAGGCCTTATCCACGGTCATCGAAAGCGTCTGCAGCATCGCCTTGGAATTGCTGCACGACAGCATCGCAACACAGCACACGCCATCAGTAGGCCAGCTTCTTCGAGCTACGAGACCCAAGACAGCAGCACGTACCTGATCAGAGTGGCCGTCTTGTCGTAGCAATTGAAGTTGCTAGCGGAAGAGTAGCATTGGAACGGGTCCAAACTCCACTGCGCATACATCCTCGGGTCTGCAAACGCGGCAGTCTCAGCCTGTGCTGCGCCCTCGCCTCGCACGACGAGCACACTGCCGACCGCCCTGTTGAGGGCCCTTCCTCGGTCCGTCTCTAGCGAAACATCCCAGTCGATGCCTTCTTCGAACGCTGCATTGGCCACTTGCATCTGTTGGGATCGGGAGCAGAGCCATTAGCCCGAAAGACCCAAGAAACGCGTGCAGTGTTCACGTCCAGGTGACGACCACGCAACAAACCTGGTGCAAGTGCTTCGTGACCCCCGACCACGAGTGCGTGCTGAACTGCTTGGACCTGTGCGGCATCTGCGGCACCGTCTTGACGTCCAACAGCTTGAAGCCCTGCACACAGCGATAGATACCCACGCAGTGCATAGCAACGCAGGCAGCAGCGCATCAGCCAATGCGCTGGCTACTGCACACGACAAACGCCGATATCGGCGCTCCTTACCGGATGTTGACACAGTCGCTGGCAGATGTCGCTCAGCGGGTCCTCCATCTCGCAGAATCCGGAGTTGGAGTTACTGTCCACGGGCAGGAAGGATGAAGCCAAGTGCGATGCCAGCACCTCGTTTATCTGCTCAAAGGACGGGTGTGGGATCCGCAGCAGCCGTTGGCAGATGGCGCTGGCCGCGTCGTTCTGCAGCATCAGGATACCGTGCGCCGCGTCGGCGAGGCTGGCGATGGTGAGCATGGCGTTGTAGTTCTGCACGATCACCTCGCCCGACTGGTAGGGCCACACGACGGCGTTCATGAGGAAGGACGACGGGTACGAGTCGGCGAGCGTCTCCGTCATGAACGAGCCCAGGCCCGAGCCAGTGCCGCCCGCCGCGCTCTGCAGCGTCAAGAAACCCCTGAGAAGGTCGCAGCGTTCCGCTTCCTACAGTGAAAGCAGCTCCTCCCAAGCATCAGAGTGCGGTAGAGTTCGGAACAGGCGGCATGTGACTAGAGAGCGCACCGTTTGCAGCAAGTCCAGCAGCGCGCTCTCCGTCTGCGTGCCGTGCACGCGGTAGCCGTTGGCCCAGTTGTTGCCCGAGCCGCTTTGGCGGGTGAAGGCGTTCGTGGGATCGTACTCCCACGCGCCCGCACCAGACGTGGAGGTGGAGGCCGCGGCTTCTCGGAAGCATTGCTGGATCACCTTGGGCTCCATGTCCACGAGCACAGCGCGCGCTCGACGCGGTCGGCCATCGCAGCTGTCGTCGTTGGAGGGCCGGAAGAAGGCCGACTCGGAGACGCTGCGGGCGTCTCCGTGGCTGTGCGAGGCGTGCTGCTCCGCCGCGAGCTTATCGAACAGCGCGCGCCCGAGCTGGTTGCCGCATTGCCCGATCTGCACCGTTAGCATCTTGCAGGCAGCTTCGGAATGCATTGTCGTGTGCTAGTAGCCCAGAAGGTGCCAATTGACTAGCACCACCGTCCGCCCTGGACCAGATCTCCCCGGTTCGCATACTGAGATGGGTGTATGCCGTACCGCAGGTTATCGTACTTTATCCAGCCGCCGCGGTACGCCAGTCACGTGGCTGCGAGCCCAAAAGCTAAAGGGGGAGCAAACTACCTCAAGCCAAAGCAGAGCCAAAGCAGGGAAGCGACGGCGCCATGTATAACGGCATCGGCTTGCGCACGGTGCGCGGCTCGGGCACCAACGGCTACGTGCAGCGCAACCTAAGCTACGTGAACGCGTCGCGCACGCGGCAGACGCTGGCGCGCAACCAGCGCAGCGGCGCCAGCAGCAGCGGCAGTCATGGCGCCTTCCGCGGCGACGGACGTGGCGGCGGCCGGCCTGCAGCCAACCCGGAGATTCTGCAGCACGAGCGCAAGCGGCAGGTGGAGTTGCGGCTGCTGGAGATGTCCGTGGAGATGGAGGACCGCGGCTGCGACGCCGAGGAGATCCAGGACAAGGTCAAGCGCGAGCGCGAGCGGCTGCTCGCGCGCCTGGCCGACGACGCCGACGGCGCCAAACGCGCGGCCAGAGACGATGAGAGCTCGCACGCGCGTCGCCAGCGCAAGGAGAGGGAGGACGCGCGCATGAAAGACGCGTTCGGCATCGCGGCCGACCACGTGGCGGGCGAGAGCTTCGACCCGGAGATGCAGGAGCGGCGGCGCCAGGAGCGCGCGGCCCAGCGCGACCAGCAGCGCCAGGAGCGCGAGGCCACGCGCCTGCTGCGCCTCAAGGAGCGCGAGGAGCGGGACCAGAAGATGGCGGCCAGGCGTGAGCGCTTCCGCTCGCGCTCGGTCGGCAGCCGTCGCCACAGCCGCCGCTCCCGCTCCCGCTCTCGCTCGTCCCGACCGCGTCGCCGCTCGCGGCGCTCGCCGTCCTCGGGCTCCGAGTCGTCTCGCTCGCGCTCCCGTTCTCGCTCCGGATCGTCACGCAGCGCGTCATCTAGTCGCAGTCGCAGTCGCAGTCGGAAGCGCCGCGTCAAGGAGGAGACGTCAACGTCCAAGGCGAGGGAGATCAAGGGCGAGAACGACGCGAAGGCGAAGGATGATGTGACGCTGCCCGCGAGCGCGTCGCCGGCGCGCTCGGCCGTGCGCAAGGGCGAGCACAAGGTGCTGAACCTGTCTGGCCGCGCGTCGTCCGGCGGCGTCGTGGAGAACGCGGCCGAGGACGACAAGGCGGCGACTTGGGGCGACGCGTCCAAGAAGGAGGCCACAGACACGTCGGCCAAGGGCAAGGCAACGCCCAGCGCGCAGTCTGCGGACGCCACGCAGGAGCGCAAGCGCAAGACGCGCAGCGTGTCCTCGGAGCAGCGCGGCCGCCGTCGCGACAGGAGCCGCAGCGCCGCGTCGCCTCGTGACTCGCGGCGTCGGCGCGTGCGGTCGCCGTCTTCGGAGGGCTCCAGCTCCAGCTCGCGCTCCAGCTCGCGCTCCAGCTCGCGCTCACGCTCGCGGTCCGAGTCGCGTCCGCGGCGCCGCAGTCCGCGCGGCCGTCGCGCCTCGAGCCGCAGCCGCAGCCGTCGGCGCTAGACCCGCAGTCGGTCACTTCGTGCATTTGCCTTTTCCCTTCTCTTGCGCCCGCGAACCCGTCACCAGGATGCTAAGTAATTCTCCTGACAACTGCGAAAGAATGTTTATGACAACTGCCTGTGATTGGGCAGCGTGGAGCCAATCCCGTCGAGCGCCACGCCCGGGTCGAGCTACCGCCCCCATCTTGTACTGCTGCCACCATCTGGACGACGTCACCTTCCGCCCAACCCTTCAGTTCCCACTCGACACCAAAGCGGCAGGACCAAGGATGAGCGCGAGCGTCACCTCCGCGCCGGGCGCCAGCGCCGCCGCCGCCGCCAGCACGAGCATCTCCATCGCGGACGAGGCGGACGCGCCCTTCTTCTCGGACCTGCTGGGAGCCGGCAGCAGCAGCGCCAGCGCCGGCGCCAGTAGCAGCGCTCTCCCGCCGCCTTCGTCTTCCCCGTCGTCCGATCGCCGACGCTGCGGCTGTGCGTGGCTCGGCGGGCTGCGCCGACGGCTCCCGCGCGCGCAGAGGTCCGTGACGCGCGCCGTCCTGAGCCTGCCCGTGCGTCGCGTGGCTGGCGGCCTGGCGCTGGGGCTGGCGCTGCTGCTCGTGGGGCTCGTGGGCTCCTTGGCGCTGCACCAGATGACGAGTCCGGAGATCGAGGCGCTCATGCGCGAGCGCAAGGCGCTGCAGGGCGACGCGCTGGCCCTGCGGCTTCAGGTACAGCGTCCTAATGCGTCTCTCTGTCGCTCTGTATCGCTCTGCAGGCTAACGCGACGCGCTCGTGCCTGTACTGCCCGTCGCACCAGGTGGAGAATGCCACCCGCGTGGCCGAGAGTCGCCTGGAAATGATCCACTTGCTCGAGACGGAGCTGGAGCGCCAGGCCGTGCAGGCCGCAGAGGCCGCGGCCGCAGCCACGGCGCCCATGGCCACGGACAGCGGCGGCCGCGCGGTGCCTGCAGGCGCCTACCAAGGCGAAGACCGCGACGGCCGCTTCCGCGCCAGCTTCGTGCTGCCCACCATCCTGTACACCTGGCTGCTGGGTGCAGCCGTGCTGCTCTCCGTGCTCTACCGCGTCTTTTTGCTCGTACAGAGTGAGCTGCGGGCGCAGCACAAGCTGGTCAGGCGTCGTCAGCTCCACAGCAACAGCAACAGCCTCAGCACCGGCGCTGGCCTGCTGACTCCGCCTCCAACGTTGGCCGCGTCCTCTTCCGGTCGCACCACGCCGCCCAGGTCGCCTCCCAGGGGCCCCAGTCTCGCCACAGCCGCCAGTGGCGCCACCGCCGCCAGCACCGCCGCGTTGAGCCCCACTGCAGCCCGGGAGCCGTCGCCTCAGTGCTACAAACGCGCCCCGGGCTCCTCGCCGCTGGTCTAACTGGCCACTCAGTCGCTCGCCAGCAGACTCGGCGGGTCGCGGCCTTTGGCTGGCGAAACGACTCGATCCGAGGCCTGGAGCCTCCAGCCAGCGGCTCAGTCTGCGTTGCGAAGGCCAGAGACAGCAGGAGAGAAGGAGGAGATGGCGGCCACCGCCGCGTCGCGCCTGAGCCACACGCCGGCCACGCTGGAGCAGCTTCTCCGCGTCTCGCCGCCCTTTGAGCCCGTTGAGCTGGCGCACGAGCGACTGGGACACGACTCGCAGAGCGACGAGAGCGACAGCGACTACGAGGACGAGCCCACGGACGGAGAAGACGACGACGACGACTGCGACGCGGAGCAGCTGGCGCTCGAGGACGAGTGGCGTCTGCATGCCACTGAGCCTCGCGAAGGGCTCTACGCCCAGGAGATGCGGCGCCAACGCGCCCGCATGGACGAGGACGAGGCGCGGTGGGTGCGCGGCTACCTCAGGGCGCAGCGCGCCTGGAGAGCGCGCACAGGTCGCAGCATCGACGACTTTCGTGTGCCCACGGGCCCCAGAACGGCCGCGACGCCGCCGAGAAGAGCCAGGAGACCAGACGCCAGCTCGAGTTCAAGCGCGACGCTGGTGGCCTGGACTCTCCGAGACGAGACGCTGACGTGGCTCATCGCCGGGGCGCTGGCCGTGGTGCTGGCGCTCAGCGTTCAGGTCTACTACACGGCCTCGGCTGCGTCTCGGATCGAATAGCGGGCCTCAGGGCTAACGGGCGGGTTCAATAGACGACAGGCGACTCGAGCTGCTCGTGGCTTCTCCTTTGCGGCCTCAGTGTGGCTTTCGCGCGGGTGATCGCCAGGCCAGAGCACCAGAGTGAGCGGTGCTCGGTGACAGACGGCTTGGCGGCGGCCGGCATGACGCGGCGGACGCCACGGGTGGCAGCGTCCCGCCCAGCCGGCCAGTGCAGCCATGCGATCCAGCAGGTGGTTGAAGTGGCCCGCCGGACGTGCGACCGCGAGTGGCACGTGACTGGTGCACGCGCGGGAAGCTGGAGCGACGACGTGGATCATGGCGAACGAGGAGAGGCGACGTGGAGAGGGTGGCGACCTGAAAAGACGCATAGGCTCCCGAGGTGACAGGAGGGGCGACACAGAAGCTGACACGCCCGCGCCGGGGGCTGGCGGCGGCTGGGCGACGCCCCGGAAGAAGGATCTCGGCGAGACGGAAGAAGGATCTCGGCGAGACGGACGGCTGTGGGGGGGGGGGGGGG
>JAADYJ010000685.1:0-16280 GCA_023338205.1 Halophytophthora polymorphica
CATCGAGCTCTCGGCCAGCCGAAGAGGAGCGTCGAAGCGGAAGCCGGACCCGTAAAAACACGAAGCTACCAGCGGTGCGTGCTGATCCACGAGCCGACGGACGGACGGACGGACGGCCCGCGAAGGACGGACCTACGAGCGCGCTCCCGGTATGACAGAGTGGCCTCGACGGGGCTAATCAACCGTGCTGAAGCGACTCGGGTGCCGTCACACGCTGGCCCACCCGCCTCGACGAGCCCCTCGTCCCATTTCGGAGGAGACGGCCTTGCTCGCACAGTCTCGCGCAGATTGATGAGCGGCCAGCGGGACGACATCAACAGGATCGTGCCGACCGCCAGCGAGACGCCAGGCGCCTGGCGGTGGTCGAGCGTGTCCAGCGCGGCCGGCCCCGTCACGGTGGTGTCGACCAGCTCGGCGCCCTTCGTGGCGTTCACCCAGCAGCACGCAACGCACCCGGCGGGATGTAATCCCGTCGCGCAACAGCAGCAGCAGCAGCAGCAGCAGCAGCAGTTGCTCCAGACGGAGCTGCTGTTTGACGCGGAGGTGCGAGTGGAAGACACGGCGGCCGAGACGCAGCAGCAATCGGCAGAGGCCAAGGCCGCACGAAGGCGCCAGCAACACAAGGAGGTTGTGGCACGCTCCCGGCTGCGACACAAGGCCGCGTCGCTGGCCATCCGCGAGCAGGAGACCGCGCTGGGCCAGCGACTGCACGCCTTGTTGCAAAGGGATGGCCACTCCATGGAGCCTAGCACCGCCGCGGTGGTCGTGGCTGGGCACCAGACGCCGCGCGAAGGACGCTCGTCGTTGGCTGCAAGGCTCCATGACCTGCGGCAGCGGTACGTGCTCACTGTGGCCATGCAGGAGCGGATTCTGAGGGAGAACGACGCGCTCAAGGCGAGACTGGCAAGCCACACGAAGCTGCACGACGTAATAGACAGAGAGAGCTCGTCCCCGACTCAGCAAGCAGCAGAAGAGCAGTCGACGCCGAGCACCGCAGCGGTCGCGTCGTCCAATAGCAGCAGCAGCAACGGGTCGTGGCTATTCCTCGAAGATGACGTGCCGATCTACTATGTGCCGCTCACCGAAGCCACGTGCCAGGAGCTCATGCGCGTGGTGTACCAGCGGATGCTGGCGCTCTACTCGGGCTTTGTGTATCGCCGTATCGCCGTGTGCGAGCTGCAGTGCTTTGGCTGGAGCGTGCACCGGCCGCTCAACGTAGACCGCCGTGTTCTGCGCTTCCAGTTCACCAAGACGGTGCGGTGTGTGGCCGACTCCATGGACAGCATCGTGGACCGCACGTGGAGCGCGTTCCACGACCCAGACAAGTTCGCCAAAATCTACAGCACGCCCGTGAGCACGCGCGTGGTGCAGCGCGTGGACCGCAACACGACCGTGCTGCTCCAGAACGCGCCCGTGGAGTCGGGTCGCCGGCGCAACATCCACTACTTCAACATCCTGGCGCGCGTGCGCGGGCTGGACGAGCAGCGCGAGCGCGTGGTGGCGCTGCTCAAGACCATCGTGAACCCGAGCGATTGCCAGAGCACGGGCGGCATCGCGCCGCAGCTGCACGAGATCGAGTGGATGCGGCGCGGCATCTCATACCTGCTGCTCACGGAGGAGCCACGGCGACCGCAGCCTGGCGAGCGCAGCATCCGGCTGCACTACGGCTGCGACTTTGAGTGCGTGAGCGAGGAGCACGCGCGGTACCTCATGGTGGAGGTGCTGGGCATTGCCTGTCGATGGGAGCAGCTCATCCTGCCCTCGCACTGCCTCACGTTGTGAGGTCCAGCACCACGTGGCAGATCGGAGGAGAAAGGAGAAGTGCATGCCCTGTACTCTGCGGCGATAGATAGAGCGGACCTCGCTGCGCAGCGCGTCCAAGGCTGCAGCACAGCGCCCGCAGCCAGCAGAGTGAAAGAAGCCCTCTGGCGAATAAGTAGACCTTGCATGTGAGACCTGTTCCCCATCGCTGCGGTTGAGTGGCTTGCCAGCTGCGGCGTACCAACTCTGTATCCTCCGGACGTCGGTGACCCAGCACCTCGTGCATGCAGCGCGTCCTTGGCCGACTCAGTCGCTGTGTCCCGCAATATCCAGGCTGCGTCCCACCCGATGCCGCAACTAGCGCTTGCGCCGCGGGCTCTATCGCGATTGCGGCGATGGGGACGCTAGGCGTCGTGCATGTCGAAGCTCTCTCCGTAGCCAACGTACCGGCACGGCCTGCATCTCAAAGTACGGGTCGACGCGGTGCAACCGGGCGCCACGTTGGACGGCGAGATCTGACTCCCCGAGTTACACACCCGGCTCGTGCCGCGTGAGGGCCACACACGCCGCGTGACAGGCAGTTCCGGCCGTGATGGCGAACCGACTTCCTGGCTACATGCACGCTTGCGGAGACCGGTACCGTAGCGCAAAGGGGCACTCGAGGCGACGCGGCCGACTTGGCAAGAGTTCAGCAAGTCGTGCGGCGCAAGGAGCAGTCGCGCGCTCTCGCTCTCTCGCGCTCTTGCTGACTCGTCTTGTCCTCCGGCTCGCTCGAGCCTCGAGCCTTGAGTCTCGCGTCCCCGCTGACCGCCATCTGCAGGCCGCAGGAGATGCCCTGTACCAGCCGGCCGGCTTGTCCTGCCGGTCCCCAGCAAAGCCGAGCAACAACCGGACGCTCTTTCTTTTCTCACCGGAGCCCCCCAAAGCCCGCGGCCGTTGTCCTCCTCCCCCGTCTGCCATCCTGTCTGTCTCCCCCTCGTCTCGTCCTCGGACAGGACAAGATGTCTCCAGTTGCTGACGCACACGGCGCCCGGCCACAGCCGGCGCCCACGCTCAAGCACGCGCCGACGCGGCAGAATCGCAATCGCGGCGGACGGCGCGGACCTCGGGAGCTCTGCGGTGCGAGAATGGCGGCGGCACCGAGCACGAGCGGCGCGCCGCGACGAGGCCACGGCGCCAAGGCGGCACTGGCCAGCGAGAGCCACTGGCTGCTCTCCACGGCGGGCAAGTGGACCGAGGAGGACGAGAAGGAGTGGAAACGGCAGCAGCATCGCGAGAACATGGTATACTTCCGGCTCAAGAAGAAGGCGCAGCAGCGCGAGCTGCGCGACGAACACCGCCGGCTCGAGCAGCGGCTGCAGCAGCACCTGGCCGTGCAGCGCCGCAGCGCCGCGCACGCCTCAAGGGACGTGTCGCCGCCTCCGAGCGGCAGCAACGCGCTGGCCGTGAAGCGAGCCGCCGCGCGAGACCTCGTGATGGAGCGCGAGGCACTGCAGCACGAGAACGCGGCGCTGCAGCAACAGCTCGGTCTGCACAAGAAACTGCAGGGCTTGACGCTCGAAGCCAGCGACGCGCTCCAGCCCCAGGCGGCTCGACAAGTAGATGCCTCGAGCCAGGGCACAGGAGGCAGCTGCTCGGACTCGTCACTCTCGTCCTCCTCCTCCGCGTCCTCGAGCTCACTACTGCCTGATGGCGGCTGGCGCGTGCACTTTGACGACGGAGAGCCGTCGTTCCACTTCCACCCGCTGTCCCCTCAAGAATGCGTCGCCATTCGCGAGCAGTACGACGCCAAGTTCGCCGTCTTGCCACGGGGCCTCACGACCGTGGGGGACATGCTAGGATGGACAGTGGAGCGCGCGCCCTTGGTGCGCCACCCAGCCACGAACGCCATCGTGGCGCGGGTGCGGTACACGCGACGCATCCGCTGCACGTCTGGCTCGGCGGCCTCCACGATGGAGAGGCTGGACGCCGATTCCTGGCCAGTACTCGTGACTCCAAAACTCTGGGGCCGCATCCACAACGACACGGTCACCTCGCAAGTGCTGCAGGTGGTCGACGAGGACACGCATGTCCTGGTACGCAACATTCCGCAGCGCGCCCTGGGCTTGCACGTGCGGTATCTGAACCTGGTGCACCGCCGACGGTCCCAGCGCGCGGACGGTCGACGCGAGGTCAGCTACGCCATGGTGGTCGCCAACTCACCCGCCAACACGCGTAGTCGAGAGGCGGAACCTCCACAGCGCGACGTGCTTTGGGTGCCAGAGGGAGGCGCCTACATGACGCTCACGCAGGTGGACGAGACCACGCTGGAGGTGCTGTACGACCACTTCGCTGGTTGCATGAGCGAGCAGCACGCGCAGCATTGCCTCGTGAACTGGGGCCACATCGCGCTGCGCTGGGAGCAGCTCGTGACGCCCTCGAGGCTGCTAGCGGCCTGAGTCTCGCAGCTCGACTGTAGTTTTCGCGCGCAAGTGGTAACCTGGCGCACAGGAATGATGCTGAGGTGCTGCAATGCATGGCCTTGGAGCATGGTTTTGTTTGCAGTGGCTGTCTTCATAAATTAACACCAGGAGTGTGTATGCTGGCAAGTGGCGGATGGCCCACGTAGTCGTACCGAGTCTGGAGCCTCGTCACTGCAACACTACGCGGCAGTTCCGCTGTCGTGGAAAATCAGGGCAAGTGCAGCTTGAAGAGAACTTGCAGCACCAGAGAGCAGAGAGTCTCACGAGTGCTGCGTGCCATTTCCGCGCTGTCTCGAGACCTGCTTGCTGCCAGCAGAGACCTTGACACGTCTGTACATGTTGGTTGGTTCATCGGGGTCTGTTTAGCTAGTGTTAGCCATGCAGCTCCGAAATTGGTCTTGAGCCACCGCGTTATGGGCGGTGGCACTCGTTTCGATGCCGGCTCGGTCTGGAGCGTCGCCGTGGCGGGGTCATCGCCGGTGTCGGACAGGAAGGTCTCCGCGGCCTGGTGGAGACAGATCCCTGCCAACCGTGTCTCGGGGGTCTGTGCGTACGTGCGCCGCTGCTCCTCGAAGTTGTCTGGATATCGCATTCCAGATCCCCGTCATACTGAGTTGGTCTGTCCTGCGCTCTTCTCGGTGCACTATCTGGTTGCGCTGCATCCACAGTTTGGTAACGATCAATGTGGTTGTCGCCCACCAGATCGTCTCCGTACCGCGTCTCGAGGCTGGCTTGGAGCACTTCTGGCGGGTCTGGCGCCGCTCTCCTCTCAATAGCATGGAGAAACGGAGATATTTTCGGTTGGCTGACTTCTCGTCGTGCTCAGTGTTGAAGAAGGCTCTACCAGTATTGTTGTGCTCTGCTGCAGCCCAAGAAGAGGTGGGCTGTACAAGTCTGTGCATGTAGTACAATGCGCCAGCAGTCGGAGGCTGCTGGATACTTCGAAGTATCTGGAGCAAAGACGCCGAAGTATCCTGCTGGCCGCGTAGTTGCAGCAGCGCAAATGGTCGAGCTGCAAGAGGGCGGAATCTGGCGGGAGGGAATCAGTTGTGCCCGAAGTGAGTGGCACGCGTAAAGACCACAAGTTCGAGCGACGATTCTTTCGAGTCGGCCTTGATGCGGGAGCGATTTGTCTTCGAGCCTCAAGTCGGCTTCGGTGAAGCGGCGCGAGGCCCGCTTCCCAAACCGAGAGTTGGCCGCGGCTGTGGATCACGGCCAGTGACCGGCTAAGCTGTCCGCTCCTGGCGCGAGCCATTCAGCGGCGCCTGCATGGCTCTCCACGTAGGGGAGCAGCCTGTGGTCGCTGCAGCCCGACACGTCCGGCGGCAGTGAGTGACTGGCAGCGAGAGGAAGTGCCGCCGTGGCAAGCCTGTCGGCGCTTCAACAACTAATGGCTCGCCAGCTCGCCAGCTTCGGAGAGGCGGAGGCAGGATGCGAACGACGATCCACCGCCGCCGCCGCATTCGACTGGAAGCGAGGCACGACCGCGGACGTATATCCAGCGAAGCCGCGGAGGGACATTTCCGCTCGGATTGGCCGTGTCCGAGCGATTTGGCTCGTGTCTGTCTATCTTGGTGGCGAGCAAGCCCTGCCGATGATGCCACACCGGATCATCCCTGGCAAATGGGAGCCGACTCGGAGCGGACGCACAGCCGCGGCCACCATGCTGCGATAGGCGACGCCACCTGGTTCCGCAATGCCAGAAGGCGTCCCGAACGCACGGACATGTTGTTTGCGGCCACGTGTCGACGGCAGTGCTTACCCGGTCGGCCCGTCGCCCAGGCTAGCAGCTTGTCCGCGACCGACGCCAAGCGCGCCGTGCTCCCGCGCTTAGTCTGCCGTGCCAACTCCATCGGACCAGAAGCATCCGTGTCAGGCACGCGTTACACAGCGACGGCGCGGCCTGGGACCACAGCTAGCGACGCGGCCTTTTCGGCCCAGGCGCAACGGCCAACTGTGCAGTGCATACTGCAAGGCGGCACGGCCCCACGCTCGACGAGGCTGCCCCTTCGTCTGTTGAACGGACACCAGCTCCCGCCGACTTTATGCGCGTTTCGGTCGCGTGCATCCCTCGCTGTGGGCCTCTGCGGGCCTCGCTCTCGCCGCAATCCGCCCACTTCTCTTGGCGCGAAAGCGCAGCGCAAGCCGGACAGGAAGGAGCGTCGTCGCGGAGATGCCCAAGCACGCGGGACTTCGCTTCCCCACGTGCGCATTCGGTCTCGCAGGTGCCTGTTTTGGTGCAGTTGCGGTTCAAAACGGCAGCTGGGATTTCGATTGACAAGCATGAATATGGATTCATAGAGGTCAGGAGCACGTCGCGCTGCTGACTCGCACCGATCCCGTGAGTTCGGACGCGCCCTCTACGCCGGCCCACGGCTCCTTGCGGCCGCCTGTGCCTCATTGTCGAAGCTGGAGGCCGAGTCGTGTCCGCCGTTGCCCCGGACCAGGAGTGCATCATTGGCCGCCAGTTCTCCGCCCTGTGACCGCCGCCCCAGCCCTGGCAGAACCTCACAGCGCAGCGCGCGTCAGACAGACTTCCTCGAGCCATTTCGAGTCTAGCGGCCGAGCGGAGATGACCAAGTTCACGCTGCCGGAAGGCGTCTTCCCCAGCTCCACGCTCTCCACAGCGCAAAAGCACGACCTCAAGTACGAGGCAGACGCCGTCGTGCGCGAGACGCTGACGGCCAACGAGGCCTTCCTGGCCGACGGCGGCCGCATGCGCAGCCCGGAGTGGCGCCTCGTGCGCTCCAAGGAAGGGCTCAACGTGTACCGCCACCGCGCGACGTCAGGCGCCTCGCTCAAGGCGTTGGGTGCTCTAGGGCACGACCCGTTGTCGCCGTTGCATGAGCCGCTGACCCCCGGCTGGAAGACGAGCTACTCGCGCGTCAGCAGCAAGTTCACTTTCGCCAGGAAGACCGAGCTGGGCAGCGCAGACGCCACCGAGTCCACCACCCCCACCATGCTCTCGCCCATGTCCGAAGTGGCTGGGGGTGGCGTGGTGGAGTCCATGCGGCGACCTGGTGTGCCGCTCATGGCGCTGCACGGCCTGGTGGACGGCACACTGGACGACTCCATGTTCGGCTGCTTCGCGGCCAGCGACAAGGATTGGCGCTGGCGCAGCTCGCATATCAACGACCGCTTCGATGACGCGCGTATGCTGGCCATGGTGCGTCAGCCGTCCCGCCACGACCCGTTCCGCTTCTTGGGCCTCAAGTGGTTTGCGAAAGAGCACCCGGCCGTGCTCTCGGGCATCATGCACCAGCGTGACTTCCTCATCATGGAGGCTACGGGCTACACGCGTGACTCGCGTGGCAAGAAGGTCGGCTACTTCCTCATGCACTCCGTCACGATGCCCGACATGGCGCCGCAACTCTCGGAGCTGGGCGTCATCCGCGGTGCGCTAAGCTTCTGCTTCCTGCTGCGGCAGCACGGTCCATCGAGCGTGGAGCTCTACTGCCGGGGCTTCACGGACCCGCGAGGCGACATGATGGAGCGTGTGTCCGTGGCGATCGCCGCTGAAGCGTTACTGGGCGTCGCCAGCGTCGTGGACTACGCGTACATCAAGAAACTCACGTGGTTCATGCAGCACCGGGACAGCGAGTCCGTCGTCAACTACAGCGGCTCGCGGCGTGAGCACGGCCTAGCGCCTCGCGACAGCAGGTGCGAGTCGTGCAGCAAGCCGTTCACCACCTTTGCGCTGTTAGCCGTGGCGCAGGGCAACGCCACCGTTGGCCACGGCGCCTCCTGCCAGATCTGCCGTCGCACTGTGTGTGCCAAGTGCAGTGTCATGAAGAAGATGACTGTGGACGTGACGGCATCGCGAGAAGTGACGCAGATCTCGCTGCGCTTCTGCCATGCCTGCTTGCTCGAGGCCAAGGAATTCCCGGCCTGGGACATGGCACTCGATTCGATCGGCGCTCGGCCAAGCTCGTCATCCAGGGCACCCTCGCCAATCCCGTGCAGTAGCGCTTCCAGTTCCGCAGGAGCCCGAACTCCATCAGCAGGAAGCCGAACTCCATCAGCAGGAAGCCGAACTCCATCAGCAGGAAGTCGAATTCCTTCAGCACAAGACCGGACTCGATCAATATCGCCATCACTGTCGCCACCGCAGCCACCTCAGCCAGCTGTATCATCTCGCAAACTCGTCTACATCGGGGGACAACGATCCTACTCCGAGTACCAGCGTGGGGCCGATGTGGCTCTAGAGGACGTGGAGATGGTGGCTGATTTCACACACGCGGATCCCGATGACCCCACGCAGTTACATGAGGAGCGACCGCGCCACACGAGCCACCGCAGCAGGAACTGTCGGTCGAATGGCAGCGAGAGATATCACACGGCCCCCAAAGAACACCGCCACGGTGGTCTGCCAAGTCGGGCATCCACGATGCCGACACGAAGGGCTCGTATGTCGCCTCCGCCTCTTCCTACTGGGGCGTCCAAGTTGGCCGACGGACAGGATGGCATCCGCATGCGGTCTTCAGAGAGACCGACGAGCAGGTGCACAGTTGGTTACCAGGCGTTGTGATCGTCGCCAGACCGCTGGAGCGCCGCCGACAGCGTCCTCCGGACGCTACACGAGCAGACACTTACTTCGTGCACCTGATTTATGACCTTGATATCATGCAATGCAAGCGTTCGAACTTGAAGCAAACGAGCATACAGCGCATTCAGTTGTCTACGGCGACCTAGGCTCTACTCTACCGCCTGCGAAGGGCTTGCTTGCTTCCTGTTGCGTGTGGCTGGCCACTGCGCTCCGTCACGAAGCCATCGCTGAAAAAGCAAGCCGTTCCAAGCTGAAGCCAGAGGAGAGGGTATGCTGCCGTAGGTCCAGGTGATCGGGCTGCCCATTGTCTTGCTCAAATGCGCTGCCGTGCCGCAGCAGCAGACGAGGACAATGCGCCACCTGCATGCAGACTCGTCCACGTTGAAGCGGTTCGGCCGCGTTCGTGAGTTCGAAGTGCTGGGCTTGAGGTTGGTCTCCGCGCATTCAGGCGAGTTGAGTTGAGCAACGACGCCACGGTGGCGTCTGCGAAAATGGCCGCCGAGGTGAATGCCGTTCTGCTCGAATTTTTGAGAGAAGGCTCCGAGGTGGACACGCTGCTTCGGCAGCAGAGACGCCGAGGCATTCGTACTGGTTTGGCCGTCGAGCTGCCTGGGATGCGTATGGTTGCAAACTGCGCGCGAGATCCAGGCCAGAGGAAGTTGAACCGGGGCCGACCACTGTGCCGCGAAGTGAGACCTGGCTGCGGCCCTTGGCAGCCACAGGTCCGGCCGGACGACGTCGCACACACCCAGAACCTCGGCGAGAAGAGAACAATTGCAACGGCTCTGCTACATGTAGCTCGCCGTGGCGCTGGCTGCACTGTTCTGCGGCAATCCTGCGCGACCTCCTGTTTCCTTTGCCGAGTGTCTGACGCCGAGACTCGAGCCTGGATGACTTGTCCGCGACGTCGCAACGGCCTGCAAGCGCCTGGCCTGGAAGACGCGCGGAAGTTTCATGCGGGGCACTCCGATGCATCCATCCATCGTCAGGGCATCCGCCGGCCGGACCAATCCGCCGAAGACAGGCGACTCGAAAAATTATCCCGAGCCAAGCCGGGGCGGAGCCGGTCGACGTGGCCCGACGCAGCTTCGAGGCACCGAGAGGCCCCAGAGCCAGCCAAGCCCGCGCCAGCCCGGCGCCTGCGCCCCGACTCCGCGTCTTTTCTCACCCATCCATCACACCGATCATGCCATCGGCCACTTGGCTGGATCCGCCGATGGCTGCCTTCCTGGCTTCCGCGCTGCCTTGTCTGGTCGGGAAGGCCCTCCGTCTCCAGCGCACCCGCTTGCTTGCTCTCTCTCTCTCGCTCGCTCGCACCCCCCTGCCCCGCGTTGCTCAAGCGGAGGCTCATTCCGAGAGTTGTCACGCTGTTGCCAGTTGCTTCCAGCTCTCCAGGACACGTTGCAGCTCGACGACGAGCTCGACCGATCGTGCTCGCCTCGTGAGCCAAACCAGCCGCACTTGAAGCACTTGTAGCGCGCCCCCAAAGCAAGTACACGACGCCAACCCGAGCGGGCCTTTCCACCGAGACGCCTCGACCCCGGCCGTTCTAGCTGGACGACGCGAACGCAGGCCCTTCCTGCGCCAAGCACACCAGCACAGGCTCGACGACACTCGGCCCAGCTCGCGTGACAATGACGTACGCGTTGCCGGAGGGCGCGCTGCCCATGAGCGTGCAGCTCTCGGAGGCGCACCAGAGTGCGCTCATGGACGAGGCCGATCGCGTGGTGGCCGAGACGCTCGAAGCCAACGAGCTCTTCATCTCCAACGGCCGCAAGCTGGCGTCCGACCGCTGGAAGCACATCAAGGCGCGTGAGAAGCTGCACGTGTATCGTACGCGTCGCTCGCGCAAGAAGGGCGACGGCGGCCACAGCGTCGACGCGCGCAAGGATGAGCGGGACCCAAGTCGGCCGCGCCTGCTGTCCAATACCACCGTGGAGCAGCAGGAGCGCGAGGCCATGGCGGCCGGCGTGCCGCACGCCTTTGCGGACGACGGCGAGCTGCAGCGGCCCGAGGCGAGTGTCTCGCACACGCAGAGCTCGTCCAGCGACTGCGGTTCCTTCAGTCTGAGCGAAAGCAGCGTGCTGGAGCGGATCAAGCCGCCGCATGTGCCGCTTGTCGTGGTCACGGGGCTGCTGGACGGCACCGTGGAGGATGTGGGCTACGGCGCGCTGGCCCACACGGAGCTGGCTTCCCACGTGCGCAACTTGTACGTCAAGAGCGACGAGTTTGACGGCCGCCGCGTGCTGGCCACGCTGCAGTCTCCCGACGACGAAGACCCCTTCCGCTTCGTGGTGCTTAAGTGGACGACGCGCGACTACGGCACCTTCATCACGCGGCGGGACTTTATCATGATCGAGTCGACTGGCATCGCCTTTGACGCCGACGGCGAGCGCGTCTTTTACCGCCTCACGCACTCGGTGGAGCTGCCCGAGTGCGCGCCGCTGCCGGCCGAACTGGGTATCATCCGTGTTAAGATGTCCATTTGCTACATCGCACGCGAGGTGGGCGAGAACAAGGTGGAAATGTACGCGCGGGGCTTCACGGACCCGGGCGGCGACATGCCCGTGCACGTGGGCATCTCGCTGCTCTCGAACGCCATGGCCGCCGTGGCCAGCATCGTCGAGTGCTCCAACCTCAAGAAGCTCTGCTGGCTCATGAACCGCCGTCGTCGCAGCGATGCCGCAAGCTACCAGGTGCATCGCCGCTCCGTCTCGGGCGACTGCGGCGTGTGCGGCAAAGGCATCAACAAGCTGGCCAACCTCGTGCAGGGTGCGGGGGCTGGCGCCTGCGTTATCTGTCGCCAGGCCGTCTGCAGCAAGTGCGGCGTGCAGAAGAAGCTGGCCGTGGACGCCATGGAGACGGAGGGCGTGGTGCTCAAGCAGTTCACCTTCTGCCTCTCCTGCGTGCTCGAGTCGCGCAAGCTCTCGGCCTGGGAGGTGGCCGTGGCCACGCTCTCCAGCCGCGTGTGAGCGAGCGGCGTCGGACAGAAGGGCTCCCGTCGTGTTTCGCCCAAGAGGGTTGATAGAGAGCCCGACGTAGAGTAGACTGCGAGGGCAAGAGCCATCCCCACTACCGACACATATTTAAAAACCAATAGCAAGAGCACCCTCCAGTACAGCCAGCGTCCCATTTCGAGGGCCAGGAAGCTCGAATCGCGTGCCTTTGAGGGCCTCCTGCGCTTCCTAGGACCTTGGCTGCGGACGCGCATGCTTGCAGCTCCAATTCCGCTCGTCGTTGCCATCGACACCGAAGCTTCTCCGCAGCATGGCGCAGTTCGCGAGGCCTTCCTGCACCGCCCAGGTCTTCCTGCAGCACTGCGTCCGGACGATACGGAGCTGCAGACTCGGCTTTGAAGCTCCGCGCGCGTGCCAGAACATTCGCGGGAGCGGAGTGCCCCGAACAGAGACCGCGGCACACCGGAATGGCACCGTTCGGCTTCCAAGACCGGGAACCGAAGCGCGACCGAACAAGCTGACATTGCAACGACTGCCTCTGCTCGCCTGAAAGAGCACCAGGTCTTCCAGGTCAAAACGTGCACAAGTCTGGAACGCCCGGCAGGCTGTACCAGTAGTCGCGCTAGGTTCGGAACCCGTCGGCCAGCGAAGCCATCGGATATGGAGTCGCTTCCTGGTGCAGGAAGCGAGCAAATCGCGCGCCCTCCTGCACGCTGGACGTAGCCAATGCCCGAGGCCGTCGGAGAAGCTCGTCACCATCTCAATCCGGCAAGACGCGCCGAGTTATTTGAGAATGGATGCCGCCTCGAGTGTCTCAATCACAAGCGCTCCACCGCACGAGGCACATTAGACGCCGGCATGGGTTGGTGCGCGCCCGTTTGTCTGCGCGGGGCGTACGGACGACGGCGGCTTGCAAAGTGCAAGTGCGGCGCCGACTTGCGCTGGCTTCGGCTCGAGTTCGCGTCGGCTTCTGCTGCTCACGCTGTGGGGCGAGGCGAGGCTCCATGTCCCAGCCCCAATATTTCGCGGGCATTCGCCGCGCCGCCGGAGCCACGAAGCGACAACTGCCGGCGTGTCGGTCATCGGTTCTCCGGGTCTCTGCTTCTCCGAGTTCTGCGGCTCCGGGGCTTCATGACATCCATGGGTACGCCTGCACTGCGCCTGCGTCCTGGACGGATCTCGGTGGCGGCGCCGTCGACGCGTGGGCGTGTCTGGGGCCGCGGATGCACGCGTCCCGCCCGGGCTGGGGGTGCCCGAAGACTCGAGTCTGGAGCAGGACTCCGGCCGCGGAGTAAACAGCCAGCGGCGTCTCTTGTATGCCAGCCGAACTTGCAGGAGCTGAACCCAAGGAGCTCGATCCCGGCTGTCGCGATGCCCGCGAATACTCGATCGTCGGGTGTCCTCGTGACCGTTTCTGGCACTTTTCCAGCTCAGACGCCCGGTAATGACTGTTCACCTTTCAGATCAACTAAGACATGTTTGTACTGTGCAATGGATTGTCGAGGGGGTCGTAGCGTCGCGGTCGCGGCTGGCGGCCAGAGGACTTGCTGTGGAGCAGAGCCCCGGCCGCAAGCCCGGTCTCCGTGACCCCGTGCGAGGCGTTGGCGGCGGCTGCAGCGTCCCCGCACGAGCCGATAGCATCACGTTTGGCTCGCCAGCGTGGCGACGGACTCGCCTGGCTGGGTTCGTGGGACCTGCCTCTCCTTCGAAGCCACCATTTGACTGGCTGGCGTCGCGCATCGGCCATGGGAGGTCCGGCATCTTGGTCTCCGCTTCCAGCCCGCAACGCGGCGACCGCGAAGCCCGGCGTCTCGGCCTTGGCGCCGCTTGTCTCGGGCGCAGAAGTAGATTAGCCGGGCGCGTCCCATCTCGGTTGCGAGATCAGCTGGAGACTCGAGGCCGAGGAGGTTCGGCCAGCCGCGAGTCCGTGAGCAAAGGCGCGGGTGAGTGGCGCGGCTGCAACCTCGGACGCGGACGCGCCAGGCGCTCGCTGTGAATCCATTTGGCGCCTCGCCCCGCCAGAGAGAACGAGCCCAAACGCCAAAGCCCAAAGTGCAGTCTGCACGGACGGATGAACGCGAGCCAACTCGGGCGTCCCACTTTCCAAACACGCCAGCAACACGCACGTACGCCCCCGCCGCGCCTGCTCGAATGCACGGCGACGCCAAGCCGCGCCGCGCAGCCATGCAGCAGCAGCACTTCACCAGCGCCGACGCCGTGTGTCCGCCGCTGCCCTTCGCCCTGTCTGCTGACGACGCGCGGGCCTTCGAGGCGCTGGCCGACCAGCTCGTGGCCGAGACGCTCCACGCGAGCGAGGACTTCCTGGCGCAGGGCCGCGCCGTGGACCCGGCGCTCTGGAAGCTCGTGCTGGAGAAGGACAACATCACCACGTATCGCACGCGCAAGCGGCCGCGCACCGGCTCGGCCCGCTGCCGCGAGCGCGCGCTCACGGAGGACGACGCCGTGATGGTGCCCAACCCGCAGAAGCCCAAGCTGTACCCGACGAACGAGAGCTCGCTGCAGGATCTGCTGCGCCAGCAGGCGTCCACGGGCCGCAGCGTCACGCACCTCGAGTACGATGACTCGGACGACGACGTGTCGTCTCTAGACGGCTTCGAAGACGCCGACAGCCTGCAGGAAACCAAGAGCGAGTCGGAGCGCAGCCTGCTGGAGGAGGCGCGGCCCGCCAGCGTGCCGCTCGTCTTCGGCACGGGCGTCGTGCCCGGCACGGTGGAGGACGCGGCGCTGGGGTTCCTGGCGGACACGGACTTCCGCAGCAAGCTACGCTTCTCCACGAGCAAGGAGCTCACGCTCAAGGACGTGCGCATCCTGGCCAAGACGCAGGGCCCGTCGCCGGACGACCCGTTCCGCTTCCTGGGCGTCAAGTGGCTGTCGCACGCCACAAGCGGCGGCGCATCGCTCATCGTCAAGCCCAGGGATTTCCTGCTGCTCGAGTCCACGGGCATGGCACTCGATTCGAACGGCGAGCGCATCTGCTACCTACTGAACCACTCCATCGAGCTGGACGAGGTGCCCGAGTTCCGCAAGTTCGGACTGCTGCGAATCCAGGTCTCGGCTTGCCACATCGTGCGCGCGCACGACACGCCAGGGAACGTCGAGGTCTTTTGTCGCGGCTTCATGAACCCCAGAGGTCGCGTCGGCACGCGGATGGCCACGTACATGCTCTGTGACGGCCTCATCGCGACGTCGTACGCAGTCGAAGAGGCCTACACGAAAAAGCTGGCGTGGCTGTTGCGCACTCGCCACCAGCGGCAGAGCGGGAGCGGCAGCATCGCCGGTAGTTCCAGCGGCTCGACGAGCGATGCCGAGCTGGGCGCCGAGGCGGCGGAGACCTGCTCCTGCTGCCACCAGCCCTTCGGCAGGGGGCTCGCCAAGCTCGTGGTCGGGAGCGCACGCATGTGCAGACTGTGCCGCCACTACGTGTGCCGCAAGTGCACTGTGAAGAAGGAGCTGCCGCTGGACCCGTCGCTGCGGATGTCGGCCACCAAGAAGGGCGTCGACTTCTGTCTCGACTGCTACCTCAAGGCCAAAGACCTGTCGGCCTGGCGAGTGGCAGTCGCGGCGCTGCCCCAAGCGTAGATAGAATAGACGCTGACCGAGACGGAGGCGAGCGCGAATGGACCAATAGAGCGAGCGATAAAGCAAGGGCGAACGCCTTCCAATGACGCGAGACTGCCAAACTCAAGCGTTAAACAGCAAGCGAAGGAGGCACACACGCCGCGCCCTGGATGGACGTTGTACAGCGCGCGTCAATCGTCTCGTCGTCCAGAGGCCAAGAGCGGCGCATGACTTTGATGGGCAGCACGGCGTCCGGCCCCACAAGTCCTGTTAACGGCTGGCGCGAAGGGAAAGGGCCGTTGAGAATCTCGTTGCGCCCCTGATGGTGCTCTGACAGCACTCACCTGGTCCGCTCGACCAATCCTTGATCCGTGACGGCTTTACGTGCATCGCTCTGTCAAACGCCAGGCGCACCCTGCATCTGTTGGCGCGCACTAGGCGTTGTGCTTGGCAAAGCGAGGACCGCGGTCCAGGACGCCATGCCTGCGGACGGAGCCAGATCACCCAGCGCTGGCAAATCCCCAGACAAGAAAGCGCCGTCCAAGCAGAGAGACGATCGCCGAGATGACCGATGCAGCATTTCCTCCTCTGCCGATCACCTTGTCGGCCGAGCAGCAGCAACAGTTTGAGTCGCTGGCCGATGAGCTCGTCGCCGAAGCGTTGGCCACCAGTGACGAGTTTATTTTGCACGGACGCACGGTAGATCTTCAGCGCTGGCACCTTGTGAAGGCGAGCGGGGGCCTGGCAGCATACCGCAAACGATCAGAGAGGCACGCATCAACGGGCCGGGGCCGATGTTCGAGCGACGACTCCGAGGCCGTGGTAGCGTCACCCCAGATGCCGCAGCTCCTGTCGTCCCGCAACGGGTCCGTACAGCAGCTGCTACGAAAACACTCGGGGCCCAAATCACCTCGCAGTGCAGAGCACACTCACGCAGACGACAGCTCCATTCCCGACAGCTACCGAGACGACAGC
>JAADYJ010000686.1:0-16260 GCA_023338205.1 Halophytophthora polymorphica
AATAAAGCTGGACTATGACTGCGTTGGCGAAAGCCGTTTGTGAAAGTAAAAAAGCGGGGGACGTCAGCATCCGCGGCTACTGTGCAGGAAGCCAGGCACCTACAGTGAATTGCTTCCTTAACTTCGCTTTTTGAGCGCCCGCGGGGATTGAACCCACAAGATGGGGCATGGAACGGGAGCAACTCGACCCCTACCTCACCAGAGATGCTCGATTTTGCTTCGTCAAAATGAACTGCAACATCTGATTGTCCCGTTGGCATGTTTTATCGATCAATGCTTTGCAGAAAGCCTCACTGTAACATCAATACGTCGTAATCTGTACCCTGTTTTTGCCATAACATATTTTGTGATTCTCTACTAAAGTGTCCGTTTTTATTTTGTACCAATTAATTCAAGTTATTTCACGCACCGTTCTCCATATACCTATATCCGGATTCAGTGCTTTGTAAATCGAAAGCTTGCTTTACTCCAAGTGTCGATATACATGTTTGGCTTTAGGTTTAGTAGTGTTTTGGCGTTTGTCCTAGTATTTTAAAACATCGCTTTTTTTTAGTGCTCGAGGCTGCCACCGACAGGTTGGTCTCTGCTTCGTGGTTGTCCCATGGTGAGCAGGCAGTTGTAGTCGTACATTCCTATCGATGACATGCTAAACTGATACAGCAAACACAGCGGCGAACACGTGAGCGACTGGCAACCTGCGCGGTGTAATAGGGTAGCCGGCACAGCAATCTGTGAAAAGGAAGCCCACCCGCATCATCTAGACTGCCACCTACTAGTATATAGCACGAGGCCACCAGGTGGCGAGGAAGGTGAACTCAGTGAGTTCATCTCAGCATTCCGCCACCTCGCCGTCTCACCACTCGGCCAGAAATACCCGCCTTTGCGCGCTTAGCATGTTTCTTTTTCCAACGGATTTCAAGCAAGGAATTTAACGGCTATCGCTTCGCAGTTGGGATCTGTGAAGAACCTCCTCGAAACAAGGAGCAGCAGGGCAGCTCGAGCAATCTATCCTTGCGCGGGCCACAAGCTAATGTCTGGAGACGTGCCGCGGCGCCGCTGCACACACCTTCTGTTTTTGGTCCTTGCGGCTTCGCTATCTTCGGCTGGGTTTGGCACTTGCAGTTCGCGCACGGGCATTCTTTTCGAGTGTGTGGATTACGGAACAGATTCCGAAGCACAGAGCGGTGCACCCAAACATCCGGGAGCTACTAGTCAGAACGAATTGGCCAATCACCGCGCTGCTGCTTGTCGACCCTGTCGTCTGATTGGCTTCGCTCTACGGTCGTTTTTTGTGCGTTTCACACAACGTGAACTATTCTAAACTAATACATAACCGATTGTCTCATAAGCTGCGATGAATTTCAGTATGTGCATGCCGCATCCAAAGTACTCTTCTGAGTTACTCGCCAAGTCTTACGACACCGTTTCCACATTTCCGTGACGTCTGCTGGTCGCCGGGTTGTGCAAGAGGTGAAGGTGGAGGTGAGCCGTCCGAAGAGGTCGGCGAAGACGCGAGAAGCTGCTGGCTCGCATGCCTGCCTACCTGCCTGCCTGCGACGCAGGACCATGCGGCCGCCATTGCCACTGTCATTGCCGTTGCTGCCGGCTCATCCGTGCAGCTCGTGCAACAGGCGGAGGAGGGTTCGCCGGCTGGTCGGCGCTTTGTGTGGCGACGCGAACGACACCACGCCACCGCGGCGCCGCAAAGTGACCAAGATCCCTCTGGCTGGCCGCTAGCGCTCACCGTGCATAGGCTAGCGCAGACAGGACGCAGTGCAAGTGGGTGTGAGTGAAAGCGGGCTGGCCTTTCACACGCGCTTCCACCCACTCGAACGCGCAGCACAATCCACACGCCACGCACGCGCACGCCACTCGCTGGAGCCCACGCGATCCAGCACATTGCCATTCACGCCCGAGCAGCTACAGCACTGGAGCCACAACACTCTGCTCACTGCAAAAAGCCTTGAGCAACCTCCGAGCACGCCACCAACTCCACACACGCCATGGTGTTCATCTCGCTGGAAGACGTGGTGGGCGTGGACAACGCCCAAGCCAGCGTGGCTCCAGCTTCTGCAAGTGCTGCCAAGCGTCCGGTGCAAGCCGAGCTACCCAAGCCGGGCACGTTCGTCGTCGTCACGCCAGGCTCGCCAGCCAAACCGCAGCAGCGCGCACAGACTTCCTCGCGCCCGAGTCGCTTCCGCTTGACGTCCCCCAGCGACCGCGCATCAAGCGCCAGTTGCCAGCAGTTCGTGCTCTACGTCACGGACAGCGTCGTGCCCCACACGTGGGTGCTTGCCAAGACCTCCAGCGACCACGCACAGCTCCGCCAAGCCGTGGGTCGCGCCGTGTCCGGCGGCTGCAAGAAGTTTGTATGTTGCGGCCCGCTGCGTCGTCTCGTCAAGACGTCTCCGAGCGCCGGCGCACGGCGCAGATGGCGCTCCGACAGCGCGCACCTGGCGCTTTACGGCCAGTGCAGCATCTTCCAGCAGTTCGTGAACGAGCTGGCGCAGGCACTCCACGCGCGTGACGCCGAGTGCGAGAGCACGCGACGCGCACAACTCGTGCTGCAGCAGTTCCTGGAGGTCCCGCACCGCCGCGCACACGCCGCCGAGCAAATCCTGCGCCAGGCCTCAGTCCCAAGCGAAGAACCCTGCACCAACAGCCCATTGGAGCCGCACGACACTGGCGAGCTCAGCAGCAGCAGCTCCGAGTGTCCGATCTGCTGCAGCGAGCTGGCGGACGACCGGACGCTGCAACTGCCGTGCGCCCACGTCTTCCACGCCGGCTGCGTGCGCGTGTGGCTCAAGCTCCAGCACACGTGCCCCGTGTGCCGACTGCAGTTAGGCGGGGACGCTCTCAGCTGCTAGCACGGGAGCGGAAGAAGCACGAGCAACGGAACGGACTCAAGTGTAGAGCAGCCTAGCAGAGGCGCAGCGCAAAAGTATATCAATGGAACGACTACTACATGTAATACCACACAACCCGAACGTCCGGGCACGTCGATACATGCGAGCCTCGACGCTACAGACGCGCTCTTACCCTGGGAAAGGCACGGCCACTAGCACAGCCTGGGTTTCCACGCGCTTGCACGCGCGTACAGCGCCACCCCACTGCTGCCTTTACAGCCACGCATGGGCTCTACCGCAATACTGAGAAAGACCCGACAGACAAAGGAGGTCTCGCTCGGCGGTCGGGCGGTCGAGTTGCTAGGTTACAAAAGGCAGAACTTGTTGTTACGAGGCCAAGCGCGGCCTTCCGTCGTCTATTTCGCTAGCGCGCATACTGCGGAGGGGTCTAGGTGCTACCAGTACTGCCCTCGCTGGGGCTGCTGGTCTTGGCGTCGTCCTCGTAGTAGGACGTGCCGTAGGCCAGGAAGAACTCCTCGTGCACCGCTACCTCCTTCCACGTCACGATGTAGAGCTGGTTGAGCACGATGGGACTCGTCGTGTCCTGCGGGTTCTCGATCACGCAGCCCGGCACGAGGATGCAGTTGTTGTAGAAGCCCGAGGCGTCCCAGTACACGTCGGCCGGATACTCGTACACGCGGTCGTTCGGGAAGCCGCCCACGGACCCGTCGGCGTCCACCAGGCCGTCGAATGGGGAGAGACGGTGGCCGTACTGCGTCTGGAACTTGTCCACGTCACGCACGACACCGTTCACCACCACGAACGTCTCGCCCAGCTCGCCACAGCGCGCCACCTTGTTCAGCCCGTCGTGGTGCATCTCCTTTGTGATTCGCCTCACGCCAAAGATGCACACTACCGAGAAGGCTGGCCACGGATGCGACGACAGATTGAAGAGTCCCCGTCCAGCGTTGGGGATGCCCGAGACCGCTACGCCCACCGTGCCATTGTCGTTGGTCTCCTGGTACGTGATTGTCTTGAGGTCCACCTTCTTGAACAGCAGCTTCGGAGGTTTCGGGATGCGGTGCTTCACCGCGGCCAGCTCCACATCAGTCAGCTCGGCGTGGGGAGAGCTCGAGACCTCGCTCTCGGCTGGGGATGAGGACGCGCTCCCCAGTTTGCGCTTTTTCCTGGAGCCATCAATCAACACAGAGAAGACCACATCAGTCAGTTAGTTTCCCGCCAGATTCAAAATAGAGAGGCAAACACGAGTCGCCACACCACAAACAGCGCGCTGGCAGGAACGTACTTGGCGTCTTTGTCGAACATGGAGGACATCTTCATCTGCCGAGACATCATGCTCTTCATGGCCGACGAGTAGGCCTTCATGGGGTTCTTGGCGGCGACGGCCTTCTGGCAGAGCTTCACCATGTGCACGGATGGGTTGGCCACCATGTGAACGCGGCACCGGTGGCACAGATCCCGCGCGATCTTGCACAGATCCGACTTGGACTTGACCTTGGCCACGGCCTCGCGCGCCATCGAGTCCAGCTTGAACACTTTCACCAGATCCGCGATGAGCACGCTCGAGTTGACGCGCGACTCGTCCTCCGCGGCTCTCAGAATGCCGTCCGTGGCGGCACACTTGGCGAACTGCACGGTCTTTATTCGCCGAACCTTGCCGAAGACGAAGGCAGACGCGTTCAGACACTTCTCCGTCTCCATCTTCTTCCAAATGTCGTCCAAGACGGACCGCTCGATGTCCGACACCGCGCGCTCGGCTGTCGGGTCCAGGTCCCACGTGCACAGGAAGGCATCTCGCAAGAGCCTCAGCGAGTCCTTGGGCCGCTTGCGCTTCCCTGAACTCTTGCTCGAAGACGACGGGTGCAGAAGCCACGGCATCATGAGCTTGGCGTACTGGTGGAGGAAGAACTCGCCGCTGCGGCGGCCGCCCTTCTCGGTCGGGCCCCAGTGGTTGAAGCGGAAGTACCTGACGTTCAGATTGAGCACCGCGTCCAGCTCCTCCAGCTCCTGCGTCGACGCGCGCCCAAGGAAAACCTCCCAGGGTCCTTGCTGGATGTTGTGTGTCTTCATGAACGCCACCACTTCCGCAGACGCCGTGGGTTTCACGGGAGACGTGGACACATCTGACACCAGCGCCACTTCCTTCTCCAGGATTTCGAACGTCTCATCAATCTTCAGCATCGGGTCGTATCGTGCCGGCGCGTGCTGCTCCTCCATCGGCGCCAAGTACTGCAGCCCCCACTTGGTCCAGAACTCAAGCACGGCGCGAATATTCTGCTGTTGCCACACGCACAGCATCGCATCACTAAACGTCAGTACCATGCGCAATAAACCAGCCCACCGGGCACACCTTAATCTGCGACCGAGAAACGGTGAGAACGCAAACACCACGTACGTTGTGTCTGGCGTCGCTCCCCAGCTTCTGCACTAGCTTGAAGAGGATCTTCTCCAGCGCCAGCACCAGCGACGACTCCCGCATCTTGGCATTGCGCTCCTTCTGCGGAAACCCAGCACGCACGGCCTTGATCACGTCGTGCACGACGTACACGATGTTGGCCCGCGCCTTGGACGCCGCCGTCGCGTCCATGGCTTTCGCCAGCTTCTCCGCAATGGAGTCGTGCAGGTGGTGGTGACGAACAATGAACTTGGAACAAACCTGAACCAACACGTCAGCGAAAAGAAAAGATCCCAAATGATGTCAGCACACGCGGACGCGTCAGCAGCAGGTTCGCCACATCACATTTTCCGCTTGGGTTCAAGACGGTGTAGCCATTTGACAGTCGCAAGATGTACATTCGCAAAGCGCACCTGAATGGCCGAAGGCTTCGTGTCGAGTTGGTCCAGGAGCAAGTCGAACTCGAGCATGGGGTCGCCGAAGGTGTGCGAGATGGCCTTGGCCGCCGACTCGAGCTCCTGCATGCCCTTCATGCGCTCCTCCAGCTTCTCCTGCATCTCCACGTTCACCTCGGACACGATGAAGCCGATGACGACGCCGTCACGGTCCGTGCACAGCGACTTGATGGACTCGGCCGACGCTCCTGCAGTCCACAGAGCAGGAACGAGACGCACAGACGCACAGACTGCACGTCAGCACGCAGTAGACAGCAGGAGACGAGAGGAAAGCTCGTCACTTACCACTTTTCCGCAGGCGATGCAGACACTTGAGGCCCTTGAGCGAGGTTGGCACGATGAGGTAGAGCGTGAAGGTGAAGGTGGAGGCGACGAACTGAGCACACAGCGCGCATTCGTGTTTCTTCATGTACATTTTCATTTCTTCGCAGTGCTTGGCGAAGAACTTACAGAAGAAGCCCTTGTGCGGGATGGCCGCCAGCTTGGCCTTGGTGCCCACGGCCAGCCGCCGCGGGAAATCGCGCAGCAGCACGCGCTTCTCCGCCGGCAGCCGGCCCACCAGGTCGATGGAGCGGCCCTGGAACTTCACATCCAGGTGCCAGTTGTCGCTCATCGCAACACTCCTGGCCGCACGCACGCACGCACACGCAGACACACCAGCTCGCCTCCACCAGCACCCGCACGCTGCGACCTGCGCACACGCCCCGCGGTCTCACTCCACACACGCACGTGCACAGAGCCAGCAGCGTCGCTTCCGCGTCACTCCCGCGCGCTCCGGTCTCCGGTTCACTCGGCGACGGCTCCGCTTCCCACCGCGCCGGGACACGTCAGCGACCGACCGACGCCTTCTCGTCCCGAGCACTCCGCGCTCTGGGGCGGGGAGGCGGACGGACGCTGCGGTGCAGCCGGACGCTAGTGACCGCGGCGGACGGAGGGCAAGAGCGCAGCGGCAGGCGGCGGGCAGACGGCCAGCCACAGAGCCACGAAGAAGAGTCGCGCGCTCGCTGCTTTGCTTCTCGCTTTCGCTTGCGCCAACAAATGGGCGCGGGGACAAGCGAGTTCCGGGCCGACGGCCGCCTTGGCCGGCGACGGCTCCAGCCACCCAACCCCCGTCTGGGCGGCGCCAGGACAGCTCTGGATTGGAGGAAAAGATGCATGCTAGCGTGTGATTGGCCATTTATCGGGAGAGGGCGGCGCCCTTGAGCAGGAGCAGACGCGGACGGAAGGAGGCAGAAGCCGGGGGAGCGGCTCAGAACCGTATTCACAGTCATTGCATACCGTTCGGTAGCTAACGCGGGAGAACAACCGCGCAGCTTGCCCGCGCAATGTGCCTGGTTCAGCATACTGAACGCTATATGCGGCGTTGAGGAACCGGGGTCTCCTGCTTGCGCCAGTTTTTTCGCGTCCAGTTTGCACCGGCACAGCAAGCGCGGCCAGAAACTGACGCGCCTCGGTACGCCGCGAATCCTACTGCAGTCGTCCATGGAGCCTCTCGCCGCGCCAGGCGCCAGGTGCCCGCCGCACGGCCCGACGCGTGCGCGCACACGCCATGCATCAGACGTGCGCCATGCTCAAGCCGCTCGCCATGGCGCAGGCGCTCGCGTGGCCAGCGATAACAGCGCACGACGCCAGCTTCCTCGCGACGAAACAATAGGTACCGTGGTGTCTTTCCGCGGTGGACAATGGCCGGAAGCGTCGGCAAAACAAGGCTGGAGCTGCTCGCGAACGACGCCAACTACGCGCCAAAGGCTCACGCGGACGGCGGCGCCGGCGCCGGCGTTGTCTGGTCCTGGGAGATGCCGCGGATGATGCCCTCGGCCGTGCCCAGCAGGTTCACGGGCGACTTGCCGTCCGTGATGAGGTAGCCATGGAGGCCGAGCGCCTGCAGCATCTGCACCTGCGCGTCCGGGCCGGCGCGCGCGAGCGCCACGAGCGTGTCCTGGCCCAGACTGGCCACCATCTGCTGGAACTTGTCGGCTTCCAGCGCCATGAGCTCGCGCTTGCGGAGCAGCTCGACGTCGGCCAACTGGCGCGCGTGCTCCACGGCCAGCGCGTGCTCCTCCTTCGCGCGCGCCAGCTGCGCCTCGTGCTCGATCCGCGCCGCCTGGGCGCGCAGCTGGGCCTGCCGCACCGCCGCCTCGCCCTCGATCTGCGCCGCCTGCGCCATGGCCTCGGCGCGACTCACGGCGGCCGCCTGCTCCTCCACGGCGCTGCACTCGGCCGAGAGCTGCACGAGGCTCTTGCGCGCCTGCTCGGCCGCCGCCTGGTTCTCCAGCTGCTGGGTGAGCAGCGCGCCCTTGGCCGCCTCGTCCTCCTTGCGGGCCAGCGCCTTGGCGCGCGCCTCCTGCGACTTGGTGGTGATCTCGATGGCCAGCTGCACCGACTTTTGCAGGCTCTCGCGCGTGAGCTGGTCCACGGGCTCGGCCGACTGGATGTCCACGTTGGTGATGCAGAGGTTGTTGGCCGGGAAGCGCAGCTCGTCGCGCAGACGCTGCGCCTCGTCCAGCCCGAAGATGGCCGTGCGGATGATCTGCGCGCTGTGCTTGTGGAAGTGGTCGAAGCTCTGCACGGCCACGGCGCCGCGGATGCGCGAGGCCAGCGTCTTGCACGCGTCGCCCGTGAAGTCCTTGACGTTGAACACCTTGGCGGCCTCGGCGCCGGTCCCGACGTCCACGCGGAAGCGCCAGTTGTAGGCCAGCGTGAGCGCCAGTCGCGCGTGGTCCGACGTCTCCACGATGATCTGGTCGCGCATGAAGTCGGGCCCGAGCTGCAGACACAGCGTGCGGATCACGTTGGGCTCCTTGGGCACGCCGCCCGAGAGCCGCAGCACCGTGAACTGCTCGTCGGGCTCCAGCATGACCAGCGTGGGGCCGAACAAGATGCGCGACGACGTGGTCTTGTAGTCGTACACTTGGATGCCGGCGTTATGTGGCACCTCGAAGGTCACCACGCGCGTGGGGTCCCGCACGCGCTTGGTCGGCGGCTCGGGCGGGCCCAGACTCGACGTGAGCTTCCCCCAGCTCCGACTGCTGTTGTCCTGCGTCGGGTCCGTCACGTAGGCCGAGCCGCTGCCTTGCGCCTGGAGCAGCTCCTCCACGGCCGGGGGCAGGTACTTGGGCCACAGCTCCTCGGTGGGCTGCAGCATGTACGTCTCGCCCTTGACGGCGCGCACGTGGCCAGTCCGCCGCTCACGGACGTACACGCCCTCGTTCGTGTCCAGCGGGATGGCGCGCCGGGTCTCCAGCACGCTCACCTCAATGGGCGGGATGTATTCGCGCGGCCCGTGCACCATCCAGCGCTCGCCAGCCTCGCGTGCCACTCCCGCGCTCGTGTCCTGCGTGTCGGCCTCTCCTGCACGCCCAGTAGTTGTACTGGCGGCCTCCACGGACTCGACGAACGGCTCGTTGGCCTGCAGCAGCACGGCTTGGTCGTCCGCGAGCACGCAAATGTCCTCCACGCGGTCGTGCTCGAGGTGCTCGCCAGGCTGCAGGAAGAAGTTGGCCTCGCCCTGCCGCAGCTCTCGCGTGCCGCAGCGCTGCACGCCGCCCACGACGGGGTCCACCACGACGCAGTACTGGCGGTTCGTGAGCGTTGTGACGGGTACGACGCCCACAATGGCTTCGTGCACGTCCTGCACGTGCGCTTCGGCCGTGTCCGTCGTCACGAGCCACTCTTCGCCCGCGCGTCGCGGCGCGCCGTACACGTCCGTAAAGGTCCGAAGCGCGCGCAGGTGCAGCGCCTCCTCCCGCGTCAAGATGTGCGCGCTGAGCGTCTCCACGTGCACCTCGTCGATTTGCGGCAGATACGCACCAGGTGTGCGCACGAGCCACTCCTCGCCGGCGTCGCGCTCCAGGCCCAAGGCGTCCGTGCACTTCTTCTCGGCGCGGAGCTTGATGGCTTGGTCCTTGCGCACCACGACGGCCTTGACCAGCGCCACGACCTCCTCTTCCACACGCGGGTAATACGTGGCCGGCCCCAGGAAGAGCCACTCGTCGCCGGCCACGTACTTGCCCACCTTGCGCGTGGCTCGGAGCCGTAACGCAGCGTCTGCGGGCACCACTTGCAGCTGGCGGATCGGACTGACTTGCTCTTCGCCCGGGTACAGCGGGAACGGGTCCGGGTACTTGTCGAAGATGCGGAATTCTACCTCGCCATGCTGCAGCTTGGCCTGGTCGAAGGCGTCGCGCTCGATCTTGCCCTCAGCCGAGCGCAGCACCGGGTGCCGCACCTCCACGTAGTGCTGCGCCGGCAGCACCAGCATGTCCTGCGGCGCCGTGAGCACGTGCTCGTGCTCCTGTCGCGTGTACGTGAGCGGCCCAGCCAGCACGCGCGAGACGTTCGAGTTGGTGTCCAGCACGTGGACGAACTTGTAGGGCGGTAGACGGATCACGCGCGGCCCGCCGTCTGCAAAGCTGCCGCCGCCGTTGCTGCTGCTGGCCATGGTGTCACTTGGGCGTGGAGAGGGGAGAGGAGGTGGAAGTGCTTGGTGCGGGGCTTTTTGAGCAATGTGAGAGAATGGAGCGAAGATTCGGTGGCGTTTGATGCGCATGAACTGTCTGTCGCTTCGCTCGTGGGGAGATCTTGAACCCATTTCGTCCTAGTTTAGAGCCTAGTTTAGTGTGGTTGGAAACGGCGGAAACGAGGCACGCACTTTCAATATGCAATCGTCAACCCAATCGGACGGAAAATAAGGTGGCACTGATTTCCGAACCCAACAGAACAGAGACACGCCAAGTGGCTACAGAACATTTGATCGTCAACAGTCGCGGGAAGTAGCCACTGCAATACGCAAAGCAGATGACGCTATTGACAGGGTACTTGGTTGTACTAAAGAGGCAATCACTTTTGCGTTTGCAGGTACATTCCGACCGTCCGAAACTGCTGCAGCGTTTCCGTGCTCTTCAACCTCAGTGTGGCCAGGTCATGCAGCGACAAGCACCAGCAGTGCCATGTGCCATGCGCCACGCTGAGGGACATGCTGCGCTCGTGCGCAGAGCAGAGTAGACACGACGCGAGAAGCCTGTCGACAGGCTCCTGGAGCTGCATACCCTCTAGTTGGTTGTTGTAGTGGATTTTTTACTCGTCTTCCACCCTCTTGAGCAACCGAATCCCAGGCAAAGAAGCCACACGCAGCTGCAACACGTTGTCAGACTCCGTCCCGTCGTCTTTCTTGGTGCAGTCTCCTGTCTGAAACGCAGTCGAGATCTTCAACGGTCAGCTGCGGGTGAGCATGGCGTGCGGGTTGCTGCGCTCTGGCAAGCTCGGAGCGCATCTGCTGGCTCAAGAAGGTCTGCCACCGGCCGTCGCTGGTGAGGAGTTCGCCCAAGGCTACGTCATTTGCTGAGAAAGGTTCGACTTGGGTGAACGCTGGCGCTGCTTTTGACGGTTGCCCTGGCACCTGAAATTGGCCTTTGATCTGCCATTTGCCCGCTCCTACTCGGATCCAGGCGCAGCTCTCATGTTCTTGGTCCTCGACTTGGTTGCCCGGCATACTCTCCCTTGGAGACCATTCTCTCCCTGTATGCATGCCATTGGCCTGCTTTACTGCTCGCGCGCAGTCCACGGACAGAACCTTTAGTTTCGGCGTCCCACGAGCCCGACGCTTTTGCACCTTCGTGGATACTGAGGGTGGTTGTGCCTTCGTTTCTGCAATAGTTGCTGGCTCCTCATCTGCAGGCGCAGTCTTGCTCTCCACTTCCTTCGCCTCTCTCTTTCTTCGATGCTCTTGGATGGCTTGAATCTCCACTTCCTTCTGACGCTCGACAAGCTGCGCTAACAGCTCCTGGCGCTCAATGACTATGCCCAGACACCACAGCAAAGCAATCAACGTCAGAGCCGACATAGCAAGCTATTGCTAGGAGTGGCTAGACGGACCCAGTTTCTTCTCGAACTCTTCTAGGATGGCTGCGTGGCGCTCCGTCGAGCCCTTTCTAGCGAGCTCCAAAGCGGATTCCCCCGTGTAGCAGTCTCTCGTGACGGAGGCGTTGTACTTCAGCAACAGCTTCACCATGTCGACGTGTTCATGCACCACGGCCCACCGTAGTGCTGAGTAACCCGTCCTGTCCACCAGATCCGTCTTGGCGCCCCGCTTGAGCAGCAGCTTGATCACCCGCATGCGCTTGTTGCGGCACGCTACGATCAACGCGGTTTCGCGCAGCTAGTGCATGGTGGCAGATTGCATCATTTGCCAGTTGGTTTGCAAAAGCACTTGTCTGGCTGTGCAGTATGCAAGCGCTAAGAGGGATGCACTACGCATCAAATGTGACACGAGTCATACAAACCTTGGAGAGCGCGTTGATGTCGGCCTTGTAGTACAACAGCAGCCGCAGAAGAAGGATACTCCCGCACTGCAGCCAGAAATCAATGACACACGACACGGGTTGTCATTGCCTCACAGACTGCACGAACCGGCGAATTGACCTCTGTCAGCCCGCGTGATCTCAGTAGCTCGCACTTTGCTGGCGTACACAATCGGCGGGTTCCCCTGCCGACAAATCATGAATCCATGCGATGCAAGACGTGGCACGGCGTCATTGTTGACAAGGCAGTTAGGCACCAAGACTGCGTGTAAGAACCAATAATCCGAGCACTGCAAAGCTTGGGCTCACAGCGTTGTCTTGGCTGCTCAAGTTGTAGCACCTGGCGTCCAGCAGAGACCTGCAGGACAGGGAACGGATGTCACAATTGCGTTTAGACAGCCGCGCATAGCTATTCCATCGGTTCGTGAGCCCTTCGGACCGAAGCCTCTCACCAAATGACCCAAATGCCGATGGGGAAGAACCCGCGGTAGTAGTACTTCTGCACCTGCATAGCCAGCAGGTTCAGCTCATAGTCAAAGTCGTCGTCGCTATCTTCCTCCATAGTCGACGGTAAAACGACTGCAGTTGTGAGCGTAGCACGGAGCACCGATGCGAAGCCAGTCGCTGCGATCCCCTATAAATACGCCGGTAGCTTGTCCACAGACAGCTCAGGAGGTTGAACACCGTGGCGGCAAGTATCGCAGTGGCTTTACATGGTAAAGTCGGATTAATTGCTAAGAAAGAGCTCGTGCAAGTCTCGAACGGCTCTGCTGGGAACCTGACCGGCCATCAAGGCTGCTGCTGTACACGAATGCCTTGCTCAGATCTCTTCGCCATCCTGTGGAAACCAAATGGACAGGAAAGAGGCGGAGAGTGCAGCATCAGAACACCTCACGGGATGACCGAAGGCACTCGCCGAAGCTCTATTTCTTCACTTCCGTACCTCGACATCGTCGTCCCGGACCCGGATGCGCCCCACACGCTCGCGCTTCACAGGTGGCTCGCTCCCGTTACTCGCACGCTTGAACGACTCGCTGCGCTCCCTCTTGCCCGAGGTAGCAAGGCTCGACAACGACTTGTCCTTCTTCTCGTTCACCGCGGCACGGCCAGGCGCTTCCGCACCCCCGTTTTGCTCCTTCTTCACAGAGCGAGTACTTTCCCCTGCAGCTTCCGGCCCCGGGGAAGAAGTTTCGCCTTGTCGAGGTGTCGGAGCAGAGAGGACTGGGACGTCCTTAGCCGCCGTGTTCTCACTGGTGTCCAGCCCAAGGATGCCCTTTACAAGCGCGCCTGTACCCTCTACCGCCAGGTCCAAGTGCTGCACGCTGGCCTTCATCGACGCACGCATCGTCCGCCAGCAGTGCATCTGGTCTGTGTCCGGCCAGTACTCTTTTTCGATGCCGCTCTCCGGGTCCCAGGCCTCTTTAAAGCGCTGCGTGAGCTTGGCCAGAGGCACTTCCGTGGCTATCACAATGAGCACAGAATGAAGACCATACCAAGAGAAGAAACAAGCAAGGAGTGAGTCACTCACTCCCAAGAACAGCGCCGAGATGCTGAACAACAGGTCAGCTTCTGCTGCAAAATGCACCTCTGTCCTTGCCCTTGATCTTCGCCAGAATCTGCGACGGCTTGGAGCTTTCAGACAGGATCTGCTCCAGCAGCGGCGAGGTCAAGTTGCGGCGCATGCGCTTTACCAGTGGCTTGGAAGACTCGGCCGAAGCGTCTTCCTTGCTCGAGTACTTCTCGTAGGGCGGACACTTCTCCTGCTTCCACTTGATCCAGTTGCGCTCGCGCTCCAGCACGTACTTGACCATTTCGCTGAACCCCTCGCCATCCGACGGCGTCTGCTTCAGCAGCGCCATCACGCGTTCGTTCAGGTCCGCCAACTTGCTCTTGGGCGTCGTGGCGCCCATGGGTGGCTTGGCCTTGGCCAAGTCGTTGAACAGGATGAGGAACTGCGTCAGCATGCACTCGCGCAGGATCGGGTCGCGCAACTGGAGACGAAAGAGGCGGCTGTTCGTCAGGTATTTGGGCTGGAAGAAGTGCTCATGCGCGTCGCCCTTGGCGTCCTGCATCGTCACGTCAGCCGGCTGGACGGGGCCACCGCTCAGGTCAAGAGAGCGCTCCAGGTCATCCAGCGAGAATGCGTTGCCTTCAAAGGCCGCCAGCACGATGTTGAGCTCTCCGAACTGTATCCCGCACCGTATCGCGTCACGTGAAGTATCACACACAGAGATACGCGTTAGGGAGCCTAGATAAGCAAAACCACTCGAGAAACAGCAGCTAGCATGAGGAGGGAGCCGAGAACGACAAACGTACGAACGCTTCCCAGTTGTCGGAGGACTGCGTCGCCAGGTGGTGCTCACGGAAGAAGCGCTGCAGTCCCCAAAACGTGCGGTACAGGTTGTAGTCGATCGGACCAGCGTCAGCGGCGCTGGGGTTGTTCTTAATCTGCACAAGCAGCACAATTCATGCGTTAGTTTGAGTGTTTGGTGGAATTTAGTACCGGCAGTAGCACATAAGCGGACCACGAACCTCTAGAGTAGGAACAGGCTTCGAGGCCTTGGCGGCGTCCGTCGCCTCGGCCGCGTCGAAGGCGTCCTCATCCTCGAAGACCGTCACGTTGGTCACGTTCGCCTTGCCCGTGAGGTTCACGGCCGAGCGCTCGGACAGCGAGAAGACGTAAGAGAGGAAGACCAGGATCTTGCCGCAGAAGACGCTGTTGTGAGTCTTGGAAAGTCGACGCAGCAGCGCGTTGCACATCTTGAGCAGACACAGCGACGCCTTGGTCGTGCGGCCGGGGATCTCGTGGAAAAAGTCCGACTGGGGAACCGCACGCACGCACGAACGAACACACAAGCACACATAACGCATACAATTAGTATGACCTGCAAACAACACGCCGCAGTCCCCCCATTACGAGCGCGCACCGTAGCGAGCCTCTCCTTGCGGGACTCCAGCAGCTTCCAGAGCTTCTCGCACGTGCTGATGGTCTGGCCCTCCATGAGGTCCTCCAGCACCTTATAGGGCGCGCTGTTCAACAGGTACTGGTTCAAGACGCCGTCGATGCACAGGTCCAACAGCGCCGGCACGCCCAGCCCATCGATGGTCGCCCCCGGCTCCTTGAGCAGGGCCCAGGAAAGCTGCTGCACCACCATTTGCACGGCCAAATCCAGGACGTTGTGGGTGAATTCCTGCGGCCGTGAGGGCTTCACCGTCAGCTCCACGGCGCTCAGCGTGTCCGTATACAGCTCTCCCAGCCTGTTTAGCGCGTCGGCGCCCTGGAAGAAGTCATTGAGCGACTCCTACAAGTCGCCACAGCACGCAGAACAGATAGACAGACACGCACGCACAAAGCGCCGTAAGATCGCGGGAACTGCGGCCCAGCGCCAGACAGCAGTGCCAGCACGACCAGCATGCGACGCTGTGTCCCGCGCGAATGCAGCAGGTGGACGCCAGCGCCGTTGTCCCGCACGCACCTCAGCGTTCTTGGCCAGCTCCAGAGCCATTGCAACCCGGCGTCTGCAGTTTTCGGTTTGCGCCAACAAAGTGAGGTCGATACCGAATTTGGCGGGGTTTTACACTTGAACCGAAGTACAGCGGTGCCATGACACCGCTGTACTTGGTTTTTGTTTGAACAAGCTTGGTTTCAAAACATGGAATACCGGTGTGGGCCACACTGGGATTTCCACAGAAATTCCGGGATTTCTTGGTCGGACAGCTTCCAACTCATACCGGTACCAACCGGTAAACTAAAGAAAGTACGCTAGCATATGATTGGCTGATCCGAGAACGGTTAGGGCTAAACTAATGGCTGGTAATACCGAGTGAGACGGAAACTTTGCCCAGCAGGGCACTCCACCGGCGCAATATCAGGCTTTATCGTGGTCTGTGGGCTGAGACAAACGAGACAAACGAAAACCAGCCTGCAGGCCACAGAATCAACGCCAGAGCGATGTGCTCGCCCCAACGCAAAGTAAAACGTGAGGGCCAATCCCAGAAAGAAGTCGGAGTCCACTATTTGGGTAGTTTTGTACTGCTCCAGACTGAATACTTGGATTTCACCTCAAGGTCAGCTAGGCTTTTCCTCAAAGCTGATTTAACCTTAGGGCGTATCCTGCCGCAAACTGACGGCCACGCGGCTGAATTTCGCCGCCCACAAACCACCCATTTACCTCTTCGACGGACCGGAGGCTGCCGCCAACCACCGCCGCTCGGCATTCGGCTTTTTGTAGTGCTGAAGCGCA
>JAADYJ010000687.1:0-16253 GCA_023338205.1 Halophytophthora polymorphica
GGGGGGGGGGGGGGCAGACCAGGCCACCAAGTTGCGGACAGGCTGCCACTATCGTACTGCGTAGTGGCGTCACGCGTCGCTTGAGCTCTTGGCGACAGCAGGCGCAATCGCTCGCTCGCCTCGGCAGCACAGCGCGCAGTTGGCCATGAGCGGCAGCGGCCTGGGCGACGGCGGGCGCCGCAGCACGCGCGGCAGCAGGCGCGGCGGCCTGCGCGACAGTCTGCGCGAGAGCATGGCGGAGAGCGTGGAGAGCGCCGCCGGCAGCAATCCGTACGGCTTCATCCTGCCCACGGCCGAGATGCTGGCGCGTGCCGAGGCGGAAGAGCAGGCGCTGCCCGTGGACCTCACGACCTGCACGTACGGCAGCGTGGCGTCCACGGGCAGCGACATTTTCCAGCACCTGGCGGACCAGGCGGCGCACGTGGACTCGCTGCAGCACGTGCAGCACAAGCAGCAGCGCAACACGTTCGTGCCCGTGGTGTGCAGCATCCTGGGCGTCGTCATCTTCATGCGCCTGGGCACGGTCGTGGGCACACTCGGGCTCTGGTTCGCGGGCGTGGCCATCTCCGTGGCCTTCCTCATCACCTTCCTCACCGTCGGCTCCATGTCGGCGCTCGCGTCCACAGACGACAGCCCCGTGGCCGACGCGGGCGGCGGGCTCTTCAGCTCCCTACGTCGCTCTCTAGGCCACCGCCTGGGGCACATGATCGGCTCCATGCTCTACGCTTCCTTCTGCGTCGGGGCCGCCTTCTACCTCCTGGGCTTCTCCGAGATCACGCTCTTCTCGCTCGGCTTGACGAGGACCAAGAGCTCCGCGACGGCGGCCTACCCGCTCCCATGGAACTCGGCCGCGTCCTGGGTCACTGTGGCCTTCGCGAGCGTCTTACTCGCCGTGCTCACGCTCGTCTACGTGGTGGGCGTGCGCATCTCCCGCCGGGCGCTGCGCGTTGTCTTCGTCATGGTCATGGTGGCCGTCGTCTGCAACGTGCTCTTCCTGTCCGTGCCCAGCGCCGCCACCAAGACGGGCATGTCCATGGCGCACTTCCGCCAGAACGCCGTGGACCGCCAGCCCGAGCAGTTCCGCCAGATGTTCGCCACCTTCTTCCCGGGCTTCTGCGGCGTCGTGGCCGGCGCCAACTTAGCCGAGCACGTGGCCGAGGGCGCCACGGCCGGCGTCTCCCCCGCTGTGGCGCGCAAGGCCTCGCAGTACTTCTTGGTGGGCGTGCACAAGGCGCTGGCCTTCAGCTTCCTCGTGTACCTCGTGCTGGGCGGCGTCCTGGCCGCCTGTGTGGACAACCATGCGCTGCGCCACGAGCCCTTCGTGGTGCCCATCGTCGTAGACGCGCTGCTGGGCGTGCCCTTGATCTTCCTGGGCATCGCCTTCACCACGCTCTCGTCCGCGCTCTCCAACATCAAGGGCGCCTCCACCATCTTCACGGCGCTCTACACCCAGTCAACTCACTTGGCCACCACGTACCCGACCACGATCGCCGAGGACAACGACGGCGACGCGCAGGTCTACGAGGTCACGCCGTCGCTCGAGGCCGTGTTCGCCCCCACGCGCTCGGGCCAGCCAGAAGAACCGACTGACGCCTCTCGACGGCCGTCCGTCTTCGCGCTGCTGTGCACGTGGATCCTGTGCCAAGCCGCGTTGCTATGCGGCACCGTGGACACCATCATCCCCGTCGTGAGCTCCACCTTCCTGCTCACCTTCTTCCTGCTCAACTTCGCCTGCTTCTTCCAGGAGATCTCGTCCGCCACCTTTCGCCCGTCCTTCCGCATGGTACGACATCGTCTCCGCTCGACTTATCCGTTCGACTGTCGTGCACGTGGGCTACCAACTTCGTACTGACGCTTCTCGTCGTGCTGTGGTGTCCACAGTACTCCAAGTGGACGGCTTTCCTGGGCTGCCTGCTCTCGCTCGGCGCCTTCTTCCTGGTGGTCTCCACCACCTTCGTGGCCGTTTCAAGTGCGCTGCTGCTGGGCTACGTCGTCGTGTACCACCGCGAGCTGGCGCTATACATTGACGAGCTCCGTGTCTCCCAGCAGAACGCGCGACGAAATGCCGTGGAGGCGCAGATCTTGGCGGACGAGGCGGCGACGCCCTTGGGATCTCTCGCCCCTGGTCTGGTACGACCCGAAGGCTCGGAAGTCGAAGCAACACTGAGCAAACGCATCGAGTTGGCGGCGCTGTACGTCCGCGACGCCGTGCACGGACGCTTCTTGGGGGAGGAATACCTCATCGACGGACTCAACCGGACACACTACAAGCGGCTCTTCCACGGACTGCGCTACGTGCGCGTGACCAACATGTGCGTGCTGCTCACTCTCACCTTTTTCGAGACGCCGTCGTGGTGCTACTTCCAGCAGTCCTGCGGCGACCGCGACCAGATCTTGACGTGGGATCTCCCTGTGCTGCCCACACACGCGTCCATCGCCATCGAGCTCGTGTGTCTCTCGCTGCTGGCGCTCGAGCTGTCCATGAAGTACAAGTACCAGGGCCCGCGCATGTACTTCGTCAACAAGTGGCATATCCTGCAGATCATCTTCCTGCTCGCGGACTTTGTGTCAGTGCTCACGGTGGTCATCATCCCGGAGGACCCGGTGCAGCGCTTAATGCACCACACCAGCAACGACAGCCACGAAGACAGCAGCAGTTCCACGCCGCTGGTGCTCGCGCCGCTCATCCGGCCGCTGCTCCTTATCACCATGAGCCACCGCCTTCGCGCTGGCTTCTCCAGTCTGCTCAAGGCCCTGCCGCGATTTTTGGACGGCCTCATGACGCTGGTCTTCTTGATCATCATCTATGCCGTGCTGGGCATGGTGCTCTTCGAAGGCACGGAGGAGGTGGACGCGTACTTCAAGACCTTCGGCGACGCGTGTCTGAACCTCATCATCCTGCTCACGACGGCCAACTTCCCGGACGTCATGATGCCCATCTACTCGCAGGAGCGCGCGTCCAGCCTCTTCTTCATGAGCTTCCTCACCATCGGCCAGTTGCTCGTCATGAACCTCGTCTTCGCCTCCGTGTACCAGCACTACCGCCAGGAGATCGCGGACCGCGCCATGGGCTACTCAACCAAGCGGAAGCTAGCGCTGCAGGCCGCTTTCCACCTGTTGCCAGCGCATCAAGTCCTCGTCTCGGAAGACCCCGAAGCAAGTGATGCCGAGGTCAAGATCATCAGTCGGACAACCTATGGCCGGCTGGTGAACGAGCTCATGCGGCCTTCCATCTCGCTCTTTCACCATGACAGCAACGAACCCGACGAGAAGGCTCCACTCCGCAGCTTCGAGAAGTGGAGCGACGAGCTCGAGTCCAACTGGATCGCCTACGACGAGTTCGAGGTGCTCATCAAGGCCTTCATGGCGCGTCAGCACAAACCCAAGAAGCGAGCTCGAGCCCCGCGCGAACCAACGCGGTACACGATCGTGAACTGGATCCAACGCTTCGTGACGACCGGGTGGTTCGACAAGGTGGTGGACGTAATCATCCTGGGGAACCTCGTGGCCATCCTCGTGGAGATCCAGGCCAAGATCTACGACCAGGAGGACGTGTACCTCACGTGGGAGAGCTGGATGCCGGCCTTCTCTATCGCATACCTCCTCGAGATGCTGCTCAAGATGTACGCCTTCCGCATGGGCGGGTACTTCAACTCGGGCAAGAACATCTACGACTGCGTGGTCACGCTCGTCATCTTTGTGGCCGAGGTGAGCGTGCACATGCACAACACGGAGCTCGAGTGGGAGTGGATCCGTCTGCTGCTCTTGTTGCGATTTCTGCGCTGTCTGCGGCTGCTTGTGGCGCTGCAAGCGCTCAGCTCCATGTTCGCCATCGTCGTCCGCTTGATTCCTGCCTTCACGACGCTCTACGGTGCGTTCGTCTGTCGGATTCGTTGTTGGCCTATTCGCTTGCCGGCGCACTTGCTAACGAGCTCTTGCTCGTCTTGCTTGACCTTTTGATGCGTGCAGGGATGCTGGGAGTGGTCATGTGCGAGTATGCGGCCATCGGGACGCAGCTCTTTGGCGGGAAACTCGTCGTGGGGGACCCGCGTCTCGCTGGCATCGCGTACGGCCAGGCCAACTACTACAGCAACAACTTCAACGACTTTGCGTCGTCGCTCACGACGCTCTTCGAGCTGCTGATCGTCAACAACGTGAGTGGCCTGGACATGTTTCGCTCCTCTTCCATATATCCCATGACTAGCTCGCGAGCCACTTACCGTGTGAATTGGTGCTGCTGTGTGGGTCGACTCGCAGTGGTTCGTGATCATGGAAGGTGCTGAAGCCGTGACGACCAAGTGGAGCCGCATCTACTTCGTCAGTTTCTACATCTTTGGTGTCGTCATGGTGCTGAGTCTCGTGGTAGCCTTCGTGGTGGAGGCCTACTTCGAAGACGCCGCCAGCACCGAGACTGCTGCCAACACCGCGAGTATGAACCGCGCAGAGAGCTCGGGAGTCACTGACGCCACGGACACCATGCACCGCGACCGCGTCAACTCGGGAGAACCCTTCCAAAGGCTACTGAAGCAGCGCTCGTTCCACATGAAGCCACGGAGCGACAGTATCTACATCGAAGAGTTCCTGTGAGTCTGAACGCTTTCCACTGTCACCACAGAAGACGATGGTCTCGTGCGCACCTCTTTCCTCCAAACTATCCAACTACCCATTTCCCAAGGAAATGCAATCTATAAGCAATGCTACATGCAGCTCGTGACTCGAAGCTTACCGGTTGCTGCCATGCTCTTCCCTCGGTTTGTCGTGCTTGCGCTTGTCTTGCTCGGCCATCTGCCCACACAAAAAAGCTTCGTGAGGGTGAACGCTGCAGCGCATGGCCTTGGCGGGGGCAAGACGGCGTTAACTGGCGAGGAACCGAGTCTCAAGCGAGTAATGTATTGAAGGGGAAGCACGGGTGTGCCCAGAGTGGGTCCACGCACCGTTCGACGATCGGAGCAGCAGCGCTGCATCCACGAGTCAGGACGTCGACGTGTCGACGTGCTTGCTTAGGTCCCATAGGCCAGGTCCCCCCCAACGAAGCGACAGCCGCTTGACATCGGCGAGCTCTCGACCGGCAAGCGAATGATTTCACGGTACTGACGGCGCTTGTGAGCACGGACCACGACGGTGCCAACCACCGCCATGGCCAGGAAGCCGCAGAGCAAGAAGACCGTGTAGTGTGGGAACACGTCGTCGCTCGAGGTTTCCGCCTTCATGGCAGTCGTGAAATGGTCCGGGAACCCGCCACGCGGCATGATGGTGTCGTCGCTTCGAGCGCACGTAGGCAGTCGGCGTCCGCTGCTGCATGTACAAGTCGCTCCAGGGCCAGACGGACAAGCGCCGTAGCCCGAGCAGAAGGGCGTGATCGAGCTGTCCGTCATGTACACGCCCGCCGACAGCCAGCACGGATCGATAGACGGCACTTCCGTCTCCGCGAGGTTCGCGCCAGGGCGAGACTTTACCAGCTTTTCGCATGATGCCCCAGCAAACGCCTTCCGCGGCTCCGGGAACTCCACGGCCGCGCTGTAGCTCTCCGGGTCCTCAAGACATCCGCTGTCGTCGCCATCGGCTGCGCAATTGTAGGCGGGCAGTTCACCAGCAGTGACGCAAACGTCGTGGTCCAACGGCTGGAAGAACCCTGCTACGTTATCGTCCATCCAGAGTGCTCGCTCCAGCACTGCAGCCTGCATCTCGTCCACGTGGCTCTCAAAGGTGCCGGTTTTTACGGCGAGGTTCGCGCACTGCAGGTCCTCGCTCTTCCAGTTGTGGCACTTGGCGAGTTGGCGACGCAGCGGGTCCGTGCCTTCCTTGACGAACGAGCGAATGGACTCGTCGCTCCACGTGGTGGCACGCAGTTGAGCCCAGCGCTTCGGGATGAGAGCCGCGAACTTGTAGTTGCAGGCCAACCGTTTCCAGAACGTGTGCCCCTTGTACATCCACGTCGTCGTCGTGGCGCCCTTGCCGTAGGCCAGGTTGAAATCCCACACGGGCCCCGCGTTGATCGGTTGGCCGCGGTCCTTGAAGAAGTACGTGCTGCGACGGTAGGCGTCCGAGTTCGTCGAGAGCTCCGAGTGCAGGAGGTAGTCCACGAACGACCCCACGTCCACGTGGTCTTCCAGATCGTCAGGCTGTGTCATGTTCGCGTAGAGGTACTGGTACAAGCGAGGCAATGGGCCCGTCTTGGGGTCCACGAAGTAGTCCCGCATCGTCTGAGTCATCACCTTGGGTTCCGGGAACGTCAGGATCGGTCGCGCACCTGATCCAAAGAGCGACGTCGGCTCGTCCAGGATTATGTTGGGCGAGTATTCGCCGTAGCCCAGCGGGTTGTTCTGCCACGCCCAGCCGCCGGACAGGTCCTCCTCGCTCTGGCACGCGCTGCTCATGGCAGCAAGGCCCACACGGTTCGGCGTGTACGCGATCTTCTCCATGGCCAGGTAGATACCACGGTACCGCGGGCTCCAGTCCAGTGCGTCCAGGCGGTCGCGGATGAACACCACGACGTGACGCGTCCGGGGCGAGTAGCGGCCCGTGCCACGGAACATCCAGTGCGCGAGGTGGTTGCGCATGAGGCTACCGTCGATCGTGGGGCCGTTGAGCACGTAGCTCCGGTCGGCCGGGAAGCCCAGGAGCTCCTCGTCTTCGTTCAGGTTCACAGTCAGCTGGTGCTTGGTGAAGTGCAGGCTCGACTGCCCACGGTAGTGCGCGCTGCCAGGATAGACTGCCGTGCGGTTGCCCTCCAGACAGTTGAGCGTGCCCTCCTCATTGTCGATCACCTCGATGTCCGCGTCCACGGCGTCCTTCAGGCAGTCCTGCGCCGGGAAGCGCGGCTGGTTGCACGTCTCCGTCGGGAGCTTCACTTTCGTTGGCGACACGATCACGATGGGCAACTCGAAGCACGCTGCACAGCAACAAACCAACACATGCACGTGCAAGCCACGAGTTAGCAAGCGCTTCCCAGTCCATGTACCACATCCAACTGCCCAGGAGCACCACGCTCAGACAACAGGAACGTACTTGAATCTTCCGCAGACGCCGTCTCCGCGCACAAACCAACTGCTAGCAGCAAGAGCGCCAGCAGCCTCACCGATCTTGCCCCGCTCCTTTGCTTGGGCGACTTCATGATCGTCTCGAGGTGCAGCTGGTTCTGGCGGTGCTCTTGTCCGGGGGCTACTGGAGGCGCCTGCTGCGTTCCCAGTGTGTTGGGGAATGAGCAAACTCTCGCGCAGTAGCTCGCGGTCGCTTCCTGTCGGCGATAAAGCGCATAAAACCCCATGGCCTCCCCTGCCATGCGCGTCTTGCACGGGGGAAACCCTGGGGTTTTACGGCGTCGCACTTGCTTTTGGTTTCATGTCGTCGTGCTTCACCGTCGTCGTACGATCCCGCATAAAGATCGTGCTCACCCAGTGGGACTCTCACTGAGATTCAATCAAAAACTGGGACAGTCAACAGTCGTGCCCCCTCATTTACCAAATGGGCGCCTGTTGAGTCGTCGCAGCGCCCGGTTCACTGGCTCATCATGGAGATCAAGGCCCGCGCGGTCTTGGACACCGAGTCATTCATCCCGCTGCTGCCAGCCCTGCGGTCATCGAGCGCGGTTGTGCTCAGGAAGCGCAAAACCGCCACGAACGCTTGCACCTGGTCGGCGCCGTCCAGCTCGCTGGTGAGATCCACGTACCGTGCGAGCAGCGCCATGAGCGTGAAGGCGTCGCGTAGCAGACCCACGCGCCCTTCGTCGTGTAGCAGTTGCCGCTCGGCGAGGCTTGTCCCGCTAGCATTCGCGGCTCGGGCGTCGAAGGTTTCTTGGTCCAGCAGTTGAGCCACGTAAAAGACGACTGAGCGGTGTCCGTCGGTGTCGCTCAGCAGCCCTCGCGTGTTCTCCAGCACGAAACGAAGCCCCACCGAGGGGAATGACATGACGACGGAGAGAAACAGCTTGACGACTTCTCGTTGGAGCCTCCGCACGTCGTCAGTTGCTTGGTGGGAGAAGGTGGATCTGTTACGGTCCAGCATCTTGGCGCATCGGTTTAAGAGCAGCGACTTCTTCGCCTCTGCTTCCACCTGCGTGAACACCTCGGGGAAGTGCAGCAGCTGAGACAACAGTCCAACTGCCTGGGCTTTCACGCTCGGAAGACCCTTCGGCGCAAGCAAGACGGACGGGATGACGTTGGCTGCGAGCAGCGGCTTGAAGTCCGGTTCGGACGACGACTGGTGCGTGAGGCTGAGGTCCACCCAGAAGCAGAGCACGCTCAGGCCGTGTTCCGCGACGGCCGGCTCATTCAGGTTGTTCTTGATGGCGCGACAGAGAGAACTTAGCAGCTTGGCGCGCAGCTGGCGCTGCTCCGACGTGCTTTCCGCCTCAGCAGACTGCAACGCCTCGTCTTGCGTAAGCGGCTTCCGGGAAGACAGGTAGTCGTCCAGCGAGGTGAAGCGCAGCCCTGACAGCGTGATCCGCGGGTGCTCCATCAAGTTCATCGCCATCGTGTTCTTGTGCATCCCAGTAGCGGCGGACGAGGACGCGTCTGCCGATTGTGAAGGTAGGGGCGCAATGAGCACAAATTGCTGGAAGCGCTCGCTGTGGTGCATCACCGAATACATAATGCGCATAACGCTGGAAAGCACGGCACACTCGAGGTCCGTCGGCGCCGCCAGGTACTTGATCAACACGGGCGCCAGTGCCACGGCGGAAACTTCGCCCGATAGCATTCTCCCGATGGCGTCGTACAGCTCCCTCGCGCGGTCCGTCGCTAACGTCGCCTGCGTGATATTCGACTCCATCGTGAAGCTCAGGAGCGACGCCTGCGCCTGCGCCGACGCGTGGACAGCGATCTGCGAGAAGACGCTTTGCGAAAACGGCACTCCATGCGGCGACTGCTCCATGGAGTTAGGCCCCGGGCTCTCCGACAACCCTGGCGGTCTTTGCGTCGGAGTGTAAGCGTATTGAGTGTCTCGCATCGAACCTGAAGACGACGATCCTCGGCCACTGGCGTCCACGGGCGTCTTGGGATTGTGCTTCTCGTTGTCCGCATTGCTGCCGTGGAGCATCGTCAGCAAGTCTCGGGAGAACCTCGTGAGAAGCACCGAGACAAAGCGTGCGTTTTCCTACCAAACGCCACACCAGAAGGTAACGCGTGAGTCCGGCAGGCCAAATGCGTCCTCTCGAATGCGATACCCAGTTTGCTGCCGGTAGGAATGCACCTCTTTCACGCTGTTTGCGTCTTTGTCCGCATTCTCTTGGTTCTGATCCAGGTCCGCCTGCACCGCAGTCTCCGCCACCACCGCTGCGGAATGCCGCACTTGCTGCTGTTCCTGTTGCTGCGAGAGCTGCGACTGACTCTCCGCTATCTGACGGTGCCTGGTGTTCAGTAGCAGGCTCTTGGCTTTCAGCTCCTTGCGCCCCAGCATGAGTGTCTGCTGCAGGTCCTCGACCTCGTGCAACGCCACCAACTTGGCGCGCTTGGCGTCCTGCAGTTTGGCCGTGAGGAAGGCGAGGTTGGACTCGAGCTTGGCCACCTTGGTCTGCATGTCCTTCTCCTTCTTCTCGCTGGCGAAGCGGATCTCCTCCTCCAGCGTCACCTGGTTGGCGCGCAGGTCGAAGTTGTCCTCCTCCGCCTCGGCCAGCTTGGCGCGCAGGATCTGCAGCATGCCATCCGCCTCGCCCTTTTCGCGTCGCAGCCGCGCCAGCTCCTCCTGCAGCTGCGCGATTGTCGCCCACAACGCACAGACGCGCCCAGCAGGCGGTCAGAACACCCATACGCACGCACATATCCATCGTACCGCCCAGATAAGTCTGTAGCAGCCGCATTACCCGCGCCGCCGCGTCCTGCGCGCCCCCGCCATACATGCTCGCCTGCTTCTTGTCAAAGGAGTGCGGAGTGCCTTCAGGCCGGCGGCAAAAGTGCAACCTTCGCTTAAGTGCGACTTGTGGAAAACCTTCACTCCGACCCGCCATCCTTCCCTCCCTCGTTTTACAAACATCATTCAAAACGGTTCAGACCAGATGGTTGGGACACCGCTGCCGTCCCAACATACAGCGGGCAAGATGTCTGGACAAGAACGGCGCCGCCCCGCCGGCTCCGCGCCCACCAATGCGTCATGTGGGCCCCGCTCCACGTCGGTCAACCCAGGGATTACGGGACGATATGACGTCGCAGAGGTCTCTATATGCCGCTCGTCAGGGTTTTCGCCGCTTGGGCGCCTGCGGCCAGCAGATCCGTTTCAAAGCTGCGAAGAGCTACGCGAGTCAAAGAGGCGGCAGAACCGAATCGAGCGAGCTAAGCTTCGACCGCCTCTCCCCCGAGCTAGAACCATGGCCATGAAAGCTGCGCGCGCCGTCAAGTCCTTCGTGAACGGCAAGTACGTGACGCCCGCGTCGGGCACGCCCTTCACGCTGCTGAACGCCACGACGACGCAGCCCGAGACGAGCTTCGAGTCGGCAGACGCGGCGCTGGTGCACGAGGCCGTGGGCGCGGCCCGCGCCGGCCAGCAGCACTGGAAGAAGCTGTCCCCGACGGAGCGCGGCGCCATCCTGCGCAAGACGGCGGACATCCTGACGGCCAAGACGGACGAGATCGCCACGCTCGAGACCGTGGACACGGGCCGCCCCATCGCTGAGACCACGGTCACGGACGTCCTGAGCGCCACGGACTGCCTCAACTACTACGGCGGCGTGGCTCCGTCCGTGGGCGGCCAGCACCTGGAGTTGCCCGGCGGAAGCTGGGCCTACACGCGCCGCGAGCCTCTGGGCGTGACCGCGGGCATCGGCGCATGGAACTACCCGCTGCAAAGCGCGGCCTGGAAGTCTGCTCCGGCGTTGGCCTTCGGCAACTCGATGGTCTTCAAGCCTTCGGAGGAGACGCCGCTGTCAGCGCTCAAGCTGGCCGAGGCGTATCTCGAGGCGGGTGTGCCCGAAGGCGTGTTCAACGTGGTGCTGGGCGCGGGTGAGACCGGCCAGGCGCTCGTGGAGCACCCTTCCATCGCCAAGGTGTCCTTCACGGGGTCGGTGGGCACGGGCCGCAACGTGTACGCGGGCGCGGCGCACGACCTGAAGAAGGTGACGATGGAGCTGGGCGGCAAGTCGCCCATGCTCGTGTTCGAGGACGCGGACGTGGAGCAGGCCGTGAGCGCCGCCATGATGGGCAACTGGTACTCGTCGGGCCAGGTGTGCTCCAACGGTACGCGCGTGTTCGTGCACCGGAAGATCTTCGACAAGTTCGTGCAGCGGCTGCACGAGCGCACGCTCAAGCTGCGCATCGGCGACCCGCTGGACCCGGCCACGGAGATTGGGCCCATGATCCACCAGAAGCACATGGAGCTCGTCCAGAGCTACATTGCCAAGGGCGTGGAGGAAGGCGCGACGCTGCTCAAGGGCGGCGGCGAGCGCTTCATGCCGTCCGAGGCCACCAAGGACGGCTACTTCCTCACGCCGGCCATCTTTGTGGACTGCACGGACGACATGACCATTGTACAGGAGGAGATCTTCGGCATGGTCATGAGCGTGCTGCCTTTCGACTCGGAGGACGAGGTCGTGGCGCGTGCGAATGACACGGTCTTCGGTCTCTCGGCTGGCGTCTTCACCAAGGACATTACGCGCGCGCACCGCGTGGTGGCCGACCTGCAGGCGGGCACCACCTGGATCAACAACTACAACCTGGCACCGGTGGAGACGCCCTGGGGCGGCTACAAGAAGTCCGGCCTCGGCCGCGAGAACGGCCTCGCCGGCGTCGACTCGTGGACGCAGCTCAAATCCGTCTACGTTGAGATGAACGGCGTCGACTGCCCGTACGCGTAAGCGTCGCTGGCGCTGGCGCCAGCACCAGGCGCTGGCCGCGCATGTCGGTCGAGCTAATGAATGCATCGTGTCCCTTTGCCATGAACTCGCCGTCCATTATTGCTCCGTGTGCGCCATTATTGTTCGTGTGGTCTACGGATAGAGACGCGAAAGGTCGCGCAGGTGAAGCTATTTTGACCCCAACAGGCCGACAGACATGGCTACACGTACGTCCAGGGTATCAATAGACGGCTGGAGACTGGGCTGGGGGCTTGTGTGCGACGCTGCAGGCGTCGTCCTGGCCCGCAAGGCCAGCCGAGAGCAGAGCAGAACCCCGCGGCGAGCAGAGACGTCGAAGAGCAGGCCGAGAGCGACCGCAAGAGTGCGAGCGAGAGGCCAAGCACCGCCACGGCGACGATGCCGAGCCCGTCCATCCTGGAGAAGCAGCAGGCCGTGCCCATGATCTTCCGGCGGCACGGGGACACGGCGCCCAAGACGCGCGGCCACGCGCTGGGCCTCGCCAAGCCGGCCTCGTTCTACGTGCGCGAGCTGGAGCGGCACGGCGACGCGGGCGGCTCGACGCTGTTGGACGCGTCCGTGCTCACGCGCACGCGTCCGTTCGACCCAAAGTTCATCGCCAATGACAAGAAGGTGCTGCGCTTCGGCGCGTACTTCCTGGAGGCCGTGCACGAGAGCAACGTGGAGAACTACCGCGTGCGGCGGTGCGAGGTGCTCTACTACCTCGAGGACGACACGCTGCAGATCACGGAGCCCAAGGTGGAGAACAGCGGCATCCTGCAGGGCAACTTCGTCAAGCGCCACCGCATCCCCATGCCCGAGAGCGACGCGCGCGGCAACATGCAGTTCTTCACGGCGCGTCACCTCAACGTGGGGGCCGAGCTCCCCTTCTACGGCCGCAGCTTCCGGCTCCTGTCGGCCGATCCCTTCACGCGACGGTACTTGACGTCTCAAGGCGTCGACGTGCCGGCCGACGAAGACGTTCCTGCGGACCCGTACACGCTGCTACGCGAGGCCCACATGGCCCGCGAGACCGGCCAGGACCCGGACGCGCACTACGGCAAGAAGCAGTACCCGATGAAGGAGTTCATGGAGGCGTCACTGGGCAAGTTCGCGCGGCCGAGCGACCACCTGCGGCGCTTCCTGGCGCACGACCGCGAGGTGCTGCGCTTCTTCGCCGTGTGGGACGACACGGCGCGGCTCTACGGCATCCGCCACCGCTACACGCTGCACTTCTTCCTGGCGGACAACACGGTGGAGATCCTCGAGTCCTACGAGCGCAACTCGGGCTGCGACCCGTTCCCCAAGCTGCTCAACCGCGCCAAGCTGGCCAAGGACCCGGCCAAGCAGGCGTGTGCCGCCGTGTGCGACGAGCAGGCCGACGGGGAAGACGCCGCCGCGCTCAAGCCCGGCAGCTTCTACAGCTGGGAGGACCTGCGCATTGGCGAGCACCTGCACATTTACAACCGCCGCATCCTGCTGCTGGACGCCGACGCCGCCACGCGCGCGTGGTACGCGCACCACGCCGCGCCTCTCGCGGCCGCCATCGTGGTCCAGGACGACGTGTCGCCCCCGCCAGCCTTCACGCCGCCGCCGCACGACGGCATGGGCTCCGAGGAAGACTCGCTGCAGTCGTGCTACCACCTGCTGCCCAAGGCGCCGCTCAAGAGCATCGAGTCGCTGGACACGACGGAGGTGCTGCGCTTCCGGGCGCGCTTCGAGACGAGCGCGCCCGAAGACGTGGCTCGCCGCTTCGTCATCTCGGTCATTGTGTCCGACCAGAGCGTGTGCATCCAGGAGCCCGTTCAGCGCAACGCCGGCATCGTGGGCGGCAAGTTCCTTGAGCGCATGCGCATCAAGCGCCGTGCGGGGCCAGCGGACGGGCCCGGCTCGTGGCTTGGGCTCGACGACTTCTTCGTGGGCGCCCACGTGCACATGGCCGGCCGCGAGTTCGTCATCTTTGAGATGGACGACTACAGCGCCAACTACATGGAGGCGCACGCGAGCAAGTTCCCGCGCTCCGACAAGCTGGCCGTGCTGCGCAAGGTGCGGGACGCGCAGTTCGACCAGGACGCGCTGCGGGACCGCGTGGCGGCCATGAGCAAGCAGAGCAAGAGCCACCTGGACGCGGAGGAGCTGGCGGCGCTGCTCGCCCACGACGGCCTCGTGGGGGACTTTGCGCTGCACGACGCCATCACGCTCGTCCGCAACTTCGGCGACAAGAAGCGCATGCTCATCGAGCTGGACGCGGTCACGCAGCTCCTGGCTTGAGGCCAAGATGCCAGCCAGCCCGGCAGCACGCACGCTGCAACCATAGCAAGAGAGAGAGAGAGAGAGAACGCGCCTATTTCCCCATCGATCCATCCATGTAACCCCTCAGCAAGCACACAGCAAGACACTGAAAGGCACCAGCATACCTCTGTATCTCGATCGTTTCCTGCTCGTCATTTGGTCACAACAGCCCGTGAGACGCCAGCGTCCAGATGAAGATCAGTCACGGCCCCTTCTGCTGGCGGACTGCGCGTACGTTCGCGTTCTGCTCCTTCCGATTGCCGCGTGCACCGAAGCGTTCGTCTTGGCGGGTCGCACCGCCACCGAGTGCTTCCCTAGATGTTGATGACGCGCGCGAGCTTCTGGATGCGGTTGAGCAGCAAGTCGCCCTTCTTGATGGCGTCCTGGTACTGCGCGTTCTTGGCGTCCGGGCGGTTGGTCTCGATGACGCCCGCCACCTTGTCGATCTTGGCATTCAGGCGGCCGGCGGCGATGAAGCGGGCCAGCTCCGTGTCCAGGAAGCCCACGCTCACGCCAAAGGCGGCGGCCATGGAAGCCACCGTGACGCTGCGATAGGCCTCCAGGAACTGCGAGTACGCCAGCACCCGCAGCTCGCGGTACATGAAGCGCGCGTGGGTGGAGAGGTACTTGTCCCGCAGGATGTACGGCTGGATGTCCACCATGGCCGTGAAGAACTTCTTGTAGTCGCAGTCGTAGAGGCCGTTGAGAAAGTCGGCGAGGCACGGGATCTCGCCGATGACCGCCAGGATCTCGGGCGAGTCCACGATCTTCTTCTTCAGGTCCACGCGCGTCATGTTGAGCACGCACGTGAGCACACAGTAGAAGATCATCGTGTTGTACGGCATGAGCTCCGTGGCTGTGAACGTGGCCACCGACTCCTGGAACAGATGCGCCGCGCGCTTAAAGTCGCGCGCCATGAGCAGGTAGCAGCCTTCGTACACTTTCAGCCGGTTGCGCCGGTCCCAGTCGCCTCCTTCGTCGATCAGCCTGCCATGCGCGCACGGTCACACCAGTACAAGCCGCGTTAGATGCTCCAGTCACGAGTACCGACCAACGCTGAGAGAAAGAGAGAGATGTGGGAGGGCTACGCACGCGGTGGCCTTCTTGATGTACGTCTCGACGAGCTCCAGGTCCGAGAAGAAGAGTCCGATGCGGATGATGTGCAGCGCCACGAGGATCTTCTGGTTGATGGACTGCGGCTTCTCGCCGGCCACGCGGAAGGCCTCCAGCGCCTGCTGCTTGTCGCCGATGCGCGAGTACAAGCGCGCCTTGGCCAGCAGCGCCTCCAGCACCTCAATGTCGCCCAGGTTCTGCGTGGCGTCGGCCAGCCGCTCCTCGAGCTGCGCCAACTCGGCCGCGTTGCTGGTGGCCATCTGCTGCTCCAGCGCGGCGTCCACGGGCCACTGGAACTCGGCGCACACGGTGCGGTAGAAGGGCGTCATGTTGCTCTGCTTGACGAGCGCCAGCAGCTCCTCCTTGTACGCCGTCTCGCCCGCGGGCAGCGTCGACTGCGGCGCGTGCTGGTGCTGCAGCAAGAAGTGCAGCTGCGAGAGCTTCATGTTGGGCAGTGAGCCCAGGTCGTCCTCGATCTCCTCCGAGATGTTGCCCATGCTGGCCTGCTTCTTGAGCGTCGGCACCTTGGCCTCCGCTGCCGCCGCCTTGCCGCTCTTGTCCACGCCCATTGCCAGAGCTCTGCCTACTACGTTAGTGCCTTTGCTTCTTCCCCGCTCGGATCTTTTCAGGAAAACAGGGGGGGGGACAATACCGGTTTTAAACCGGTTCTATAGGCGTCCCGGAAACCTCCTAACTGTTATTGTTCAAGGTATGCGTGTGAGTGTCTGCTAACTTCCTATCTTGTCTGCGTGCAGACGCGAGTCGACTACATGCAGCCGGGTACTGGGGACTTCGAAGGCCAGCTCATGAGAGACCACGTGAAAGAGTGCGAGGCCGCTGAGCGGGGGGTGACCATGGTGCGCGTGCCGACCCCGAGGTGCCCGACGTTCGAGGCCGTGGGGGAATGCCTCATCGCCATTCTCGCCAAGTTCCATCCGAACCACCCCGATTGGTCAACCCTCAAGGCTGGATACGTGGCAGAGCGGAAGGTGTCGAAGACTGTGGCAAAGGCCTCGCAAGTGGCACGCGACGAGGTCACACTGCGCTCGATCCTTCGGCGCCGGCCTAA